>JAPMOR010097068.1:291937-433234 GCA_026543865.1 Argiope aurantia | reverse complement strand
TACAGACACATGTCTGTACCATGTCTAATTATGATACAGACACATGTCTGTACCATGTCTAATTATGATACAGACACATGTCTGTACCATGTCTAATTAGATGCCCTCATGAACATCTAATGTCTATCTTTGTTTTAAATTTTGAATTAAATCCGCCAAAAGGTTGACAGTCTGTCTGTGTGTACTTTCACACACTTGCTAATGCAATAATTCAAAAATTCATCAAGTTAAACAAGTGAAATTTGGTATATTGTTTTAACATAACATTTGAAGCTTAGATTTTTCTCAAATTTTGAATCGAATCTGTCTAAGGATTGCCATCTGTCAATCTGTCCTTTTGCATGCGTATTGACACAATAACTCAAAAACGCAATTGCTTCGATAAATGAAATTGGTACTCAATTTTAGTATATAATATGTGTATTTTTATGAGATTTTGAATGAAGTCCATCTAAAGGTTAACTGTCTGTCTACACATTCTCATGCATGTAAATGGTATAGTTCAAAAGTTCCAGAATTTAGATGAACGAAAGTTCATTTGTGATCTTGTTATTGCAGTTATCGTTTTGTGTCAAATTTTGGTTTCAATCGGTCATAAAAGAGGTTCAAAACACATTTCTCTATTTTCTTCTCTATATTACGAAACACACAACCTTCAGGTGTGTGGGATTCTTAAAATAAAAATCCGAGTACTTAGGGTGTTCATAACCCTATTCAAAGACCACAATTTTGTGCGAGAGGAAGGAAATCTTATAAGGAATATCTTTATTAAGGAGTTCGCGAGAAAAACTTAGGGCAGACCACTCCAGCTGACATATTACTAATGATTTAAGGAAATGCTTCATTGTTTCAAAATACATTCTTATCCTAACTGAGTATACGAAATGAGCAGCATTTTGTTAAGCAGACAAGTTATGTTTTGTTTTTGTTGACGAATAAACTTAATCCAACTTCATCTCTAATGGGAATGGGGGGGGGGAGGTAAGAAAAGGATCGCTCACTAAGACATGCAGGATGAAGGTTTAGAGAATATTTAATACGGTAATTGATAATTCATGATATTTACTCATAGATCCCCCTCCAATGACCATATTTTTGGAACAGAATGGTAACATTTAGATTTTGAGCTATTAACCCTCTATCACAATCACCTCCTGTGATTCTCAAATGGGGCTAGGAAATGCTATGACTACCGAAACACTTTTTCAGTTATTTTTGAATGGATATTCATCCATGATACCATTTGATTTGGGCTACGATCAAAAGATTATGATCAGCCCAAGAAAGCAACATATAAATACTTATTCTACATCTTATAATTATTGCTGCTGCCCCTTCTTTTCCTGAAAATACCCCGAGATCTGAGTTTTTACATAATAATACACTTCCACACTCAGTAATAATTTTCTAACTAACTCTGTTAGTTATTCCCATTATTTTCTGTCACCATAATGATCAAACCTAATAGGAAATATTTCGGTCATAATTTTTTCGAACCGTGGACAGATGTTGATGATGTAATTGAGCCAACACCTTGAGCGGAATTTCTGATAAAATAGTTCGGAATTAGTTTTGATGAAAATTAAGCCCTCATATTCTTGTAGGTATGAGATGTAAATGGGAATGGTTTTTACTTTTCCAAATAATTTCTTATAAGGTTTTATTTGGATCTCCATGAGAAAAAAAAATCTTTTGAAAACTGTAAATACAGACTAGAGTAGTATGTTTAAGCGTCTGCTAAAAAATCGTTTGCGAGAAATTAATAAATAATATAAATTTTGATAGATAAAATGTAGAGAAAAATCTCCATCTCTGTACATCCTCAAATATTTTTAAATTATCATGGTGAAATTATCATGAATGATTGAATTATCAGTTTAAATTTCTAAAAATTAAAGTGATACATTTGGAGAACTGGTTTATTCCAATGTGCTTCATCTATTTAATAGAGTGCACTTTTGAATCCCTACGCGTTTGTCTACATTTCCTTTTGTTTAATTTACATTTCCTTTTTGCTTCTATCTCTTCGTAAACCTGCTTACTAATAAAAAGAATCTATGAAAACCATAAAAAATAGAGTTTTGTCTTGCCAGATGTTGATTGTCAACACTAGCGATTATATCGGCTTATTCAATTGATTAGAATTTTACGTGTTGTGATTTCCAATAGATCGATATTTTGTTAATCAAGGCGAAATCCTTTTCAGAGCTAATGAAAACGATTGAAAATTTCCTTTTATCATATTAGAAAATGAAAAATATTCTGTTTTAACCGTAAAAAATTCGATTCAAATTCTTCAAGTCATATTTAATATGGTAATTCTTCAAGTCATATTTAATATGGTATGGTGGATTTAAAAAAACAAATAAATAAAACTAGAATGAATTCTCTTCAATAGTGTATAGAGAATAATATATCTAATTTAATTACATGAATAATTATTTTTAAAATCATTTAGTACCCGATAATCATTGCTGGAAGATTGCTACTTACACTTCAATTCTGCGGAAGTTATCAACAAAAAATTCAAAGTAGTTATGTAATAAATTCGAAAAAAAAATTATGAATTCATAAAATTTGAGTTTATAAATTTAATTAGATATTTCTTATTTTTATTAAAGAGATTTTATAAAATTTAAAATAATTGGAAATTCGTAAAACTGTCTATTAAAGTTTTAAGGAATAAGTTGCAACTCAAAAATACTCTATTTTTAGTTTAAATGAAGTTTGAATGGAAACTCCAAGTTATATGAATGTGGCACAGATATTTCAATGTTTGAAATTTTATTTTTCCAAAAAAGTATTTAGTGAAATTTTCAAAATCTATTCCAGATTTTTTAAAAAAACTATAATAAATTTTCTAGGATGAATTATTACGATTATTGATAGGGTGAATTATTATAAATAATTAATTTTTTCAAATTCATTTAACAATTAAGAATTATTTCTTGATGCATATCAATGTTCATTTCTATATATTGGTTTATGGAAATTATATCCTCCACAAATTTCTTGTTGATGTTATTAATATTTAATATTTGCGAAACGAAATTACGAAATTATAAAAATTGGAATGTATAAATTTGATTTTTATTCCTTATAAGATATAATTCATAAAATTTAAAATAGTTAAAAGATTCTAAAAGTTTCTGTTAAATTTTTAAAAATTAAATATCAACTGTTGACTTATCTTTCAACTATAGAAGCTTGTAAATTTATTAAACGCTTGATAAAAATTTTGTAATAGGATGACAAGATTAGCTCCTTAAGGAAAATCAACAAAATTCTAAGCAAATCCGTTTATTATTCATCTTAAAGACATTTCCACGCATGTAATGGATATTACCGGTCGGGTTTTATATATTCACTCTCTAAACTCGAAACTCTATATAATTTTAAGCATTGAAATTAGGGGAAGGGGGGTGCCGTTGTTAGACATGTCTGTGACAATCTCCATCATTAATAATGGTAACAAGACTCAGGCCCCCAAAAGGCGCAGATGTTCCAAAACCCAAAGTCCTTCCTTGTCGCAAGTCATTAGCAGCCGCGACCATTTTGTTGGAAGATTCAATGAGGCTGCAGCTATGGGCGCTGCATTCAGCGATAGTTATCATAGCTGATGATGACGTTGTGACACAACTAGTGCGCGTGGGAAAATGAAATTGCATTTATTACACAGATTGGGAGTGTCTATCATACCAGGTGCTTTGACAGGGCGGAGCATAGGACGCCGATTGGTGGCTTCTTCATCGATGATCAGTTCAATCTTTCGTCGCCTTCAACGTTTGGTTTGGATATAGTAGTTTAAAAAAAATTAGCTTTCCAAATTGCTGATTAATAAGTGATTATATTGTAACTGAAATGGGATGGTTAGTGTTTTCGTTTAAATTAATATGTGCTAAGCACTATGCTTAAAGAAGTTTGAATCACTATTGTCTATTGTTAACATGAAGATATCGAGTTAAGAAATCTGTCGCGTGTGATTTTTTTTAATACTCTTTCCTTTATTTAAAAAAATGGCACTTATTCACTATTAACACATTAATACTACGATATTCGGTATGCATTCTCCATGATTTTAGTAATCATTTACCATGAATTCTATGGCTATATATATAATATTTACTTATTTATATTATATTTGATTTATTGTATAAACATTATTATTGTTAAGCACATAATCTTTTAGAATACCGGGTTTAAATTTATGCTCTTTCCACACATGAAAGCATTTGTTACTCTGACTGTAAATCGTGTATTTGTTGTTGCTTTAAATATTCAGTACTTTGTTGGAGCTGACGAGTATTTTTATCAACTTTGCTGCATGATAATTCAGGATTTGTCAGTAATCCGTTATTTGAATACATTGAATAGCACAAAATGTATTGCATATATAATACATTCATTGTTATTGGTGTATCGAATTCGGTATGAAACCGAATTCAACTGTTTTCTTTTTCGTCCTTTTTATGTGAAATTGAGTGTTATCTCAATTCTTTGAAATGTTCCTGATTTTAGTGGAGTTCTTTAACCTTCATTATCATTTCTTCAATTTTAAACACAATTTTGTAATCCTATTTCAGCATTATTTAGCGTATGCAAATGTATTTGAGATATTTTTCATGTTTCTAAAGTCAGTAACAAAATTTGGGTATTCAGACACTTCTCAAAAAATGAAGTGCTTTGTAATACATAGAAAGTGTGAAGATCGTGCAGATTTCAAAAACTTTCTCTAACATTCTGAAAATTCTTTGATTAAAAGTTAGAGTTCCAGAATTTTCAAAATAAGCATAATAAAATGAAAAATTTTTACCAAGTGATTTCAAAAATTAATTTTCTTGAAAGTTTTCAAAAAGTTCAACAATTCCTTTAGAAGGGATTATGTTATCTTCAACGAATATATTTTAATTCATTACATAATTTCTGGAGCATTCAATTTTTTATAATGGATAATATTCCTTGATGGTAAATGGAATACTAAATTCTACTGCAACTTTCTAATTTGTATGTATGCAATGAGATGCTTCATTTTTTATTAAAAAATATTCGCAATTATTTCTATCCTAAGGTCTGTCTCAAAGAAACAAAGTATAAAAAATTTCTAAAATCATCATTTAAAAAAAAAATTCACGGAATTGTACTTACTGTATTGTACAATTTGGCAAAAGATGTATAGAATTAAATGGCGTAAAATGTCGCTTTAATGTGCCCAAAGCATTTTTGTTTGAAGCCTTTGGAGTTAAATGAGTTAAAATTTTTTTACTTACGTTTCTTTATAGTATATACACGGTGGAAAATTCGTTTAAGGCACCTTGAAATCTTCAAATTGCTCTTGATGTGCAGTTCTATATTTTGAGATTCTAACCCCTTAAATGCTTGATTTTTTTTTTAAATTGATTGTATGGTGTTTTTTATTTCTTGAATAAATCATGGTAAACTGCTTTGAGAAATCCTAATTCGTTTTATTAAGTATGGTTTATGGATAAAAAACAGCTTGTTGCATATCTGCCACAGTTTGTTAATTATGAACAAAGATAAAAATAGATTTAAATTCTTTATTTTTCAAGTAGCAACGTTTAATTCATGATTGCAGAGAAAAAAATTATGATCAATATTGCTATGTATATGCTGTAAAACAATTTAACAACAATTTTAGTGAGTATCCTATTAACAAAAACTGTCGTTAGAGCTTGAAATTTATTCTCTTATTATTTTGGAAACAAAATTGAGTATGCTATTTAGGTGTGTTATAATATTCAGAATTTAAAAATTAATTGGATTGAACACAATAATATTCTATTTTGTAAAAAAAAAAGAAAAAGAAAAAAAAGGCGAATACAAAAATTATATAAGCCTAAACGCGTTAGTAAACATCTAAAGTTTTTCTAATTAAGAACTTTTTTTTGGCTATTTTAGGTCAATATTCTTTCCCCTTTTTTAACATCAATAATATACTTTTTTTTCTCACCTTGAATAATATTTTGTGTTAAATAATTAGAATAACTCTCTTCATTTCCAAAAATATGATACATTACAATTTGAGAATACCCCTTTCACTACCTTTAAATTCGTTCTCCTCAAAGCATTTTTCCTAAAATGTCTCCATGACTCTTCTCTCTTGTCACGCAAATTACAATTTTGAAAAGAAAAAGAAAAATCACGTGACATTTTAATAATTTATTTCTTTTTTACTTGCCACTTATAAAATGTTTTTCAGATCGACCGGAAGCGATTAGCATACTTCTTTTCCTACCCCCCATGAAACTTAAAACGATCCGTGGAATTGAATAGGATCATGGGCCTATCTGTTCTTACCTTTCTATCCTATTCAACTGGAGATGGCATTGTTTCATTTCCCATCAGAAAGGAAATAGGATCTGTAGAAAACGATTCAAATTATAAATTCAAATAAGTTATCCTGCCTCTCTTCGATTGCTTTTGCCTCCACTTAAGTAAGGATGGTGGGACAAAGAACGATCATTCACTTTCTTTTGCTATAAAATGATGCTTTTTGCTAGGATGATGCTTTCGAAAGGATGCGACTGTAATAGTAGTGTTTAAGAATGAAATAAGTTTAGATATTTGTGAGATTCGATTTAAAAAAATGTTAAATTGTTTGCAGAGTTTAAAATTGACTCTAAAAAATACAAATAGTATGTTTTTAAAGGATTTTGCATTCTTTTTTTTTAGTTTAAAAAAAGGGGGGGTATTGGTAGTTCTTACACAGGATAATGTGAGTGTTTTTCAATTCTCGTCTGCATTGTGAAAAAGAACAATGAATGGTTTAACAAAATATACACATAATTGCATTGACTGTTCAAGTAAAACCAATGCCTATTGTTAATATTTTTGAAATGTGAAAATGTAAATGGCTCGAGAGAAATTAGACATTTAATAGTATGAGTAGGCAACAAATGTTCTAAAAGAATAATATGAAAGCTGGTACTTGTAATCAGATGTTATTATTCTTTTTATGCTATGTAGAAATTGGCATCACTTAAAACTTTCCGAAAAAATAATATGAAAGCTAGTACTTGTAATCAAATGTAATTATTCTTTTTATACACGTGTAGAAATTGGCATCTCTTAAAATTTTACGCGGTTCAACCATGAAGCAAGTGTGACATCTCTGATGAAATAAATTTAAAAAACAGGTCTTTTTTAACCTTCATTAATTAACATTATTTTATAATTTTCAAAGCATGTTCATTAAGCAATTTCGTTATAAACTTAACCATTTAAAACATCTTTGAGGTTTTCTTATAATAAAAACGAGAACTAAACATGTGGCGTTACTGAGACAAAAATAAATATAAAAAAATAGATGGAGAAATAGACAAATGTAAATTTTACGTTATAATTTATGCCAACAATAATTAAATGACTAAATGAATAATTTCTTTGTAAAATGATTATTCTATGTAAGTTGAAAAATATTTAAATATTTTTGCTTCAGTTTTGTCTGAAATCTTAGTTATAAATTCATACAATTTATGTTAAATTTGACTGCTAAAATTAATGTAACACAAACTGAAGTATTTATTAATTTTTTTTTTATTGAGTCCCGGATCGAGACATAAAATCTTGCTGTGTTGGATATATGCAATGGATATACTTTTCTTGATAAATAAAATAAAAAAAGATAACTTCCGTTTAATATGGTTGTTAGGCTCTATCAAAATACCATATTATGTAAATCAGTATAGTGCGAAACAAAGAATTTTTCCCAAATTGAGGCTATGTTCCAAAAATTTAAAAGACATATTATTATACTTCATAATTTCAAACAAATACCTTTACTGAAGCAATTTTTATCGAAAATTTGACACATTAATATATAGGTTTTATTCTTATATATATGTTTTATCTGTTATATGTATGTTTTATCTAGTTTTTAATTCTACTTTATTACCAAGTGTGTCATTAAATTTTACCTCCGAACAAGGTATCTTCATCCCCTGTACTTTCTTAGCAATCGCGCAGCTTCTGTTTCGTTTGTTTGTTTATAGCAAGGAAAAAATATTACTCTACAATTTTTACTTTTTACAGTTCTTATTGCATGTCATATTATTTTTTGAAGTGGGGAGTCTTTACTTATCGAATTGCAGTAAAACAAAATCGTGTAATAAAAATGCCATGTTATGCAGAGAATTATCTGTAATAATAAGTCCTCGCTTTTGGAATGATATTATTACAATTCTTACTTGCCAGGTTATGAATAGAGGGTTTTTGATGAATGTGAATTTTCACAAAATTAAATTATTAATTTTAGTTGTCTTTTCATTTTCTCTGAATGGTAGCGACAAAAAATAATGAAGGAATTTAATAAATTTCTTATTTCTTAGTCACGTTACTGTCTATTATTATAAAATCAGGATAAGTTTAGCTATTAAGGCAGTCCATGTGTTTAGCATGTTATAAAACATGAAAAAAACTGGATAAATACTTGATTATTTTTTTTGTGTGTGTGTGAATTATTCCCTTCTCTTACTTTCGACGTGATTTTTTTAAATTTATTTTTTACAGCATAGTAATTTCTTTGGGGTGGGTTAAATTTTTATTCATATTTCTAAAATAATAAAAATCTGTTCATCATTTTTAAGCAAAAGCAGCTTCTGTCATTTCTAGCAACTTTTTATCTATAACTAAAAGAAAATAAGAAATCTTTTTTTTTCTTTCAATTCTGTTTTAAATCGTAAGGTTGTTATAAATGTGTCATAGATAAATATATCTGGTGTCGAAAGGTCCTAATAACAGTTGCTTTGTGCCTACCCCCTTATATTTCTTTTGATTATTTGCCAATCATTCTCCCAAAGAATCGTTTATTTCTTTATGAGATTCACTCAGACTCGTTTATTTTCTTTAACAGCTTATGCCTCGTTTTCACGTTTTTTGCTTTATCCCCAGTGTTTACTAAATAAATTAATCGGGTATTCGGGGTGATAATTCGTATAAAAATCACTTTTCTTTTATGTGTAATGAAAGGCCACAATGCTATGTCAGACTAAATTATGCATTTCTATTTTGCTTTGTTTTTTCATTTTATTTCAAAGCCTCTATTTCTCCTCTTTCTTCTAAAAAATCCCACCCTTTCCTACTGAACTATTTAAACGAAAAGAAATTCAAAATTTAGGACCTAACCAATTAATAAATTAATTGCTGTCGAATTTTAATTTTCATAGCTTTGTTTTTAATATTCAGTTTAATTTTTATTACATTTCTATTTTATCAGTAAATGTAAACGCTTAAGCTTTTCTCAAAATTTTTTTTAATTGATCTTATTTCTCCGCGCTGAACCGAAAATATAGTCAGAGACTCCAGCCTACAAATGAATGCATTGTTTTTGGAAATAGTCCCAGTTTTATTCAAAATTGGGAAGTTATAATTTTTTTATATATATAATTTTATTTTTTAAAGACATTTAAAAAGAAAATACCATAGAGTAGCAAACCTGTTCGATAAAAATAATAACCAATAAATAAATACCAAAACAAAAATAGACACGTTACTGTCAAAATAAAAACTAATGAATTGAGACAAATTTTATTTCAAACATTTCATCAAATTTTGATTAAATAAAATATAATGATGTCTATCGAAATTTCGTGAACTTTATGTTTGCGTTTCTTCCATTGTTCTTTTCATAAGCAACGCCAAAAAAAAGCATCATTATTATTTCTCCTGCAATTTTTTATTGATTGTATGTTTTGTTTTGAGGAATTTGCCCGCGATCCCTGCCAAAATCTTCCTTATATATGCATGCATGAAAAATGCTTAGAAAGAAATAGATCTCAATTTTAATGATGTATTTTGTTTTCTGATAATTGTTTTTTAAAGATAATTTTCTCCCGAACTCCTCTACCAACGACAGTATGCGTCTAATTGTGAAATTGCGGGTCCAACGTGCCTAACGGTGAAAAGTTCTGAAGGAAGGTGTTATGGATATTTAGACATCCAACTGGTTTGGAGGGTATGCAGCTGTGCCCGAAACAAGTTTTGTCACATACCTTAGCTGTCAAAAGAAATCCTCGTTCCCCTACGAAGTCTCCCCAGATTTCGTACTTTGGATTCCATCGGCATGGGGACATCATTTACGGGATATACGACGAAGTTTGGAGATAATTGAAGATAAAGCATCATTTAATGTTTTCTCTTTTACTTTGATGGATATATCGTGCGAAGCATGGTAACGATGAGATAAATTCCCTAGGAGAGCATTATTTTAAGATTAAAAGTGAAGGTTGGCGTACACTTTTCGGGGATCGAAAATATCTTGGGAACCCATGAATTTAAAATTCGTAATTGAAAATGAATATTACAGATCTAATTCATTGTACTTGTTTGCTTATTCATAAAAAATATATATAATCTCTTATCATTTAAAGATCTACTCTAATATATATGTAAATTTGTTTTCAAAAATATTGTCTTAAAAACTGCACTACAACTCCCTATTTTTCAGAAACAAAATATCAGCATTTGATAAATATTCAATGGATTTGAAATATTTGATTAGAAGTGAAGATTGATGTGCTCTATTTTTTTAAGTGTAAAAAAGAAATTCTGTTGGGAGGGGGAGGGAGAAATTTGTTAGATACACATTAGAGATCCAGTTGGCTGTACTTTGTTTCTTATTCATAAGAGATTAAATGTTATCTTAAAAGTAAAATTTTAGGCTCTAGTTCGCTTTTTTTTATGACGGCTGAAAGTAAAAAATAAATAAAACAATCAATCTCTGCAAATTTATATGAAAATACTTGAGATTCCTCTCTTAAAATATAATATAAATATCTGGTATATTAAAATTAAAGATGTATATTGGTGACTAGTACATTTTTATTGGGAAATAATTTAATTTTGATGTATTGGAGAATTATTTTAAAAATAAAAGTGAATATTGACCTATAATTTTAGAAAACCAGGATGAAAAATTCTACTGAGAAGAGAATATGAATTTGAAATTTATAATTTTAGATGCACATTAAAGATTAAGCTCATTGCGTTGTTTTTATTATGTGTAAGGCAAACAGATTTTCTGTTATTAAAAAAATGATGAAATACTAGAGTAATTTTTATTGGGAAAAATATACCTTTAAATTTAAAGTTGAAGGTTATTGAATTTTTTTTCAAAGTAGTTGATAAAAGAGAAATTGCTTAGTTAGAAATGAATGAATTTGAACTTTCTAAGTGAAGGTGAATATTAAAAATCATATTTATTAAACTGAAGATGAATTTGGTCAATCTAATCCTGAAATTCTTGATTGACATTGCTTGTTAGAATAAGAATAATTTTTAAAATCTTCTTTAATATATTTAAGGATTATGTCGGGAAATATTAATTTAATATTAAATTAGAAGATTAATGAACCTTTCTCAAAAACTGCAAAGGAAAAATGCATTCGTGATTAATATTAATTAATCATTGAGTCTATATTTATAATTTGAAATGCGTATTATAAATAAGTTGAATGAACAGCTTCATTTATTTTCCTAGCAACATCTTTTTCAAAGGATTATTTCCATATGAATATAATTATAAACTATTCACTGATATTCTATTCTTAAAAGCGCATTCTTCTTACCTCTAAGGATAAAATTTCGGAAATTTTAGGACCTATTTGGTTGTATGTACACCATTTATTTAATGTAATTTACAAAGTTATGAAGAATATATAATTTTTCCAGATAAATTCCATAAATTGTCACCTTCTGTTTTAGGAATATTTTATTGATTCAACTAAAATTGATGGATCATGTGAGGTTTATTGATTCTATTTAATTTTTGTATCTAATGATAAGCGAGTAAACGGCATAATTTCAGGTTATAAATTTAAAAATTCGGTAATTCGATCTGCATGGACGGTTAAGGATTTTTTTTTAAAATTGACATAAGCATAATTTTTAACTAAACTTCAAATAATACAGAGTTTTAAAAATAGCTGAAATCGTTCTATGATTTTTAACTTTTATTTGATATGTGTTTGCATAGAAATGAATGTAAAAATGATTATTAAAGTGTTTTACTTTAGAAAAATAAAGGTATTAAAATAAGTAAGAAGGTAATTTTAAAAATTGCATTTTCAAAATACACTTATAAGTTCAAAAGGCTTTAAAGCCACATTAATTATTGCCGAAAGCAAACTAAAGTTTTTTGAATGAAAGGAATATCTATCAATATAAATGTTAGCTTATATGATAAAAATGCATAAAATTCACGTGATAAAAATTTTCAGTGTTTTCAGTATTGCATTTTTTATGCAATTTCTTGCTTATATATTTTAATATGCTTCTAGTACTCTTTTATAAAATGATAATTTTCTAATGAAATTTTGCAAAATATTTTTATAAAATCTTGTTATTTGACGCTTTTATTATAAAGCGCTTCAAATATTATTTATTTTAAATAATAAAAATTCTGCGAATTTTATTTATTTACTATAACACTATTTTTAGGAAATAAGTGCACCGGCTATTTCTCTATTTCCATAGCACGCTTTTTGGTGTGTATGTGTGTGTGTGTGTTTAGTTTAGATGCACAAATTGAAGCACTTTATCTTTTTTTAATCATAATTTCTTGTTCAAATTTCGTAAACATTCTAGGAAGCATTTATTTTTCATAATTTTTACTAATAATGAATTTTTTTTAAAAAATTTCTATTCATTTCATGGCTACTGCAAATAAATTGTATTGATGAGTGAGGAAAAAGTCCTGTTTTGTCTTTTTTCAAATGTCTATTGGCTGAATTCAATCTGTTAAGAGTTGCCCGTAGTTTAGGAGTACAAACTCTGCCTTCTTACTTCTTTTTCTTTGAATATCCTGAAAAAAATTATGTTTCCAGAAATTTCATAAATGTATTTATGTATCTCGACCATTACTTAAAATGAGTGGAAAATATTTTCTTTGCTTAAATGTATTTCACTGATAGAGTAATTAAAAATTTATCGGTATATGAGATAGAAATCTGTCCTGTAACTCTTCCTTTTTTTTTTCTTTTTTTCTTTTTTCAAATGGCAGTTGGTTGGAATTCAATCAGCTGAAGGCGGTGAAATGTGAAAGCCGGCTCTCCAATGGATCAACAGCTTTGTCAACCATAACGTGTAAATAATGGAGTTAAAAATTACTACCTACAGGAAAAGCGGACGCCTACTGCTCCAGAAGTAGATAAGGCATACACGATTGGTGGTTGCGAATAAAAATGAAAGAACTACTCCGGCGTGACTTAGTGCTGCCAGCATCAGTTTTCACTATCCTGATGACTAACTGACAGTCGATCACGGGATTGGTGTGATTCAAACACCACAGATTTCGCCAGTGGTATCGCCAATGGTATCAAACACTTAGGTCCAAAATTACTCACGAACTTAACTGAATCATGTTAGAACACGTGGCTTAACGCTCGGTCGTGCTCGCTGAAGCACATTAGAACGTTTATATTTTATTTATTTGCGTTTGTTTTCTTTTCCTTATTATTTTATATACAGACTTTTTTTTTTCTTTTCCCTTCTTCGTCTTATTTTAACCCCAGTTATTATTATTTTTGCAAGATTTTGCTTATCAGGTGGGCAGCTAGCCTTCAATTACAGCATTAGCGAAATAACGTAATTGCTCCCCCGTAAAGAAAAAGAATTACCACGAGTTGATGATAAAAGAAAATAATAAAAAAGAGGGGGATTGTAAATCTGGTCGGCTGAGTGTCCGCCACCCCACGGGTTTTGATAGCATTTTTCCGGAAGGCGCTTCGGAATTGAATTCCTCCGGCAAAACTGGACTTTGCCAGTGACTTATATTAGTCCGAAAAGAACTCGCCAATGACTTTTTATTAGTGGAACGAAGAATTTTGAATGTGGGGGATAGTCAGTATGAGAGAGAGGTGGACCACCATTGGCTAGGATTCTGTCTGGAAGGACTGTGATGATTAATGAACTTGTCGAAGCCGTAATTTACGAGTGCTAAAACTGCTTTGCTCTTCTTTCTGTGCTATCAGCTTGATTGCTTGACTTCGAAGGATGCCAGCCTCTAGTAAAACGTGTCCATATGTAGTTTATTTTTTCCTCTTGGTTCTTGTTCCTCTTTATCTATCTTATAGTATTTAGTTTTTCTTTTCTTTGCTTTTCATCACCTTTATGTCTTTTAAAAATTTGACCCTCATGCTATCGCTCGTGGATGAGCTGAACGATAATCGAATGATGATTGTTTAAAGGATTTTCAATCTTTAACAAGGAAGAGGGCTTTTTGCTGTTTAGGTATGGGATTTTCCTCGGCTGCTGATGACTCAATTGGCGTGTGGCTGGAATCGGAGACTAAACAAGTAAGACAGCGATAGTGGCGATTCCTCAATTGTGAAAAAGCCATTTTTTATTTCCTTCATCACTTTCTTTCGGGAATGTCAAAGAAAAGACCCTCTATTAATTATATTCGGGAAGTAATTGTTTAAAAAGAGATCAAAGATTTTTAGCTATTGAGTTGTGAGAAAACATACCGCTGCCTTTCGTGTTATAGCTATTGAATGACTCAATTACGTAAACGACTGTCAGATGATGATCGTTTGATGGGATATTTTTTCTTTTGTTCTTATCAGTAGCAGTAAGTTTTTGCTGCTTATTCATCGAAACTTCATCAGCTAGTAATGACTATTGGCGTGTCGGCGAAATTAGAAAGGATGGGAAGACCTGTTAAACAAAAAGTAATATTCCTCGGAAGTTGCGGTTAGGATGCTAAGTTTTTTCCACGTAACGCAGCTTCCCCTCCCCCCACTCACTATCAAATTAAGCATATTTTCTGTAATGTCCTTCTTTCTTTTCAAACGCGCTATTAGTAATTTGAAGCTATTTTTCAGTTTCTAAGTGCCAATCTTCTTTTAAACAAAAATATAAATAGGAAGTTAGGAATAAGAAAGTAATTTTGTTTCCGGCTACTTAATGTTTATCCTCAATATCATGTTTAATTAATTTTTATAGCTTTCTACTTATACAAACGAACTTTTTTTTTTTTTTTTTTTTGTCAACTCGACAAGTTCTGGAATTAAAAATAAAATGCTCTTTGCTTAAAAATAAATTAATAATAAGGATTTCGAAGATTGTCTTTGAATTATCCATTTTTAGGTCATTTTTTAAATAAAATTTTCAGACGTTTCTTAAAAGAAGGTCTTTTTGCAAATTAGAACAAAGATTGACTGAATTTTTAACTTTTTGTATTGGCGAACATAAATTTCTGGACTTCAACCAAAATAAAGTTTACTAAATAGTAAATTACATATTGTGATTGTGCATTCTAATTTTATGTCACTTCTTTCATTAAAAAATTTAACTGTTTTAATTAAAGTTTTATACTTTTATGATTAAATTGTATTTCAAAATATCGCATTATTTTATGAAGCCTCAAATTTATAATGAATAAAATATTAATCCTTTCTTGAGATACCCAGTATAATTAGAGATAGGTTTTTTTGGCACTGCCTTATTATAAGAATCCAACAGAACTTTTTTTTTATATCTGTATTCATAGTCAGCATTGTATTCATTCATCTGTATCTGTATTCATAGTTATTGGAGAGCAGGGGGAATTCCACCCCAAAAAAATATACTTTGGTGATCTTGCTACTTATACACTCATTAATAGCTTAAGAAATGGATATGACGGTTGATTCCGATTTTCTAAAAAGTTTGTCTTACTGGTCCCGTAACTTTTTGTCTGGTTTTTATGAATGCAGTAATATTATTTGGTAGAAATTTAATCTCCGCGTTGATCTAGTTTGTTTATTTAGACAAAAAAAAAAACTGCAGAATTATCATAAACCTGGATAAAGCTATTCATTCATTCTTCTGTAGCATTTTTCAACAAGATTAGTAATCATCTTGTTCGGTTTTAAAAACACACACACACTTATAACAACTAAATAATACTGTTTAGGAAATGTTATATTAATAGAAAATGAAAATACTCATAACAGGCTGAAATATAGATAAAACGAGTGTGAAAAAAAAATGTAACAATCTGCCATTAGAAAACAACGGCAAATATTTTAAAATGTATTCTTATGAATCCAGCGCTGAAATTAATCTAATATAATTTTTGTGATTAAATGAATGCATTCTTTGGACAATACGCACTTAAAAAATTTCAATAATTAAAAAGTTTATAATGTTTTCATTCAATATAAATGACAGCATACATGTTAAAAATGTTTTGTTGTAATCGCACTTTTGGTAGATTTTTAGAAAATAAAAAGAGCAGAATATACTCTAATGTAAAGAATTTTTCCGTTTGAGAGATCTGATCCAAAATTTGATTTAAAAAGATCAACAATAGCTTGAATATTGAAGCTTGAATATTGAGCTTGAATATTGCATGCTAAATTACAGTCATCTAGCTCGTTATATTTTTAAATTATTACATTCACATACATTCGGACAATTACCGGCGAATTTAAGTTTTTTTCCTACTCCTCTAGGTAGTGAACAATACGAGTCTTCACTTTCCATGAAATATTCAATTTAGGTTTATATTTCAGCACTTTTTAAAAATGTTAATAATTTATTATAAGTTAATATTTACTTTGTGAATATATAACTATTTTTTTTTATTATAACTTCAGACTTTCCGACATTCACGTTTAAAAGCAATTTTATTAAAGCAGATATTTGCTTTTCTAAATGTTCTAATAGCTAAGTAAACGTAATGAAACATATAGGAATCTGACCAATTATAATTGATAAATTGTTTTATCATTCATGTATTTTTTAACAATGTATTTGAAATTTTTTACAAATTTTTATGTTTTTACAATTTATTTGGCAAATTAAAAAAAATAAGGATTTAATAGTCTTGATTGCGGCCCCTTTTCAGTCTTACAGCTCTGCGGATAAAGACATACATATTATCAGATTTTTTTTAGGAAGAAACTTAAAAGAGCTCTAAAATTGTTTTTTTTTTTCAATATCAAGAGATTGAATTTGTTAAAAATTAATAAAGTTTTTCTACATAAGCTTCGTACATGAGAAAATTGTAATAATAAATAAATAAAATAAAAAACGCGAGTTTAAATTTTGATAGCCCCCGGCAAAGAAGAACTTATCTCTTACGCAATTGAAAAAGAAAAAGAAGGGAAAATTCCTGCTGTTATTACAGCCATTGAATTGGCGTCGATGCTCGTGTAATGATTCTCTTGAACTATCACACAATTAAACGACAAAGATGCCCAGCGCATAAAGATCATTACTTCAGCTCACTCAACGAGAACTCACAGTTTGTTTTGAAAAACTATTTGACGCGTGATGATTTCCCTTGAAATGGATTCATGATGTATAACAAAAAATAATCAGGCTCTCTAAAGAAATTCTTTTTATTTTATTTGGTTCTAAATTGTTGCCTTTTTATTGATGAATTATTCAGAATTGAAGCTGTCATTCTGAAGATGAGAAATTACGAGACTTATGCGTTTTTGCTGAAATCTTTCAAATAGAAACTGTCATTCGAAAAAAAGGGGGGGGTAATGCTGGCTTAATTAACAACTCACTCGTTTTAATCGATGATTACTGCTGTATTTTTCTAATCTCATTTTTTTAACGGGCTTAATAATACTATATACAAAATAGTTTTTTATTAAAAGTAACCGTTCAAGAATATCGGGGAGTACTGGAAAATTGCCTTTGCTTTTAGTTGCAGCTTGAAAATCAGAGCTGTATTCTAATGCATTTTCTGAACGTTATCATAATTTTTTAGTAAACTTTGGGATGTGAAATTACTTACTGAAAGTGCAATCTTTTTTGTGATAAAAGCCAAGTCCAAATCTTGATTCCTGTTTTAAAATTTTGTAAGAATTATTTGTTTAATTACCAAAATGTTCATAAGGTATTATATTAAGATGAATTTACTCCATGACCAAACCTACGGAGAAATTGTATCTCAACCAGTCCACTCAATTAGGCCAATGCGTGCTCTTATAGAGTTACGCTTAAATAATGATTAAAAATAGCTTGCAGTTTTATTCAGAAAAGTGACCAAAGTGGGTAGATTATTAGAATTTAATTACTTTCTTCTGTTGTAAATCGAAATTTCATTGTGAATGCTATTTGCAAGACTTAACTTCGAAATAAAATCCTAAAGTATTGTCCATTTTCAGAAATGGAAACTCTTTTCATTTTTGCTCCCAAAATACAGCTGAAATAGAAAATAGAGAAGAAGATACTCACTTTTTAATAAAATAATATATAGAAACATTTTTTTCTTCTTGATTTGTTTTAAATCTGAACCATTTAAAAAATATTGCGTATTATATATTTTCTATGTATGGGCATTTGGACAATTAGAAAGCGCTTATCTTGCTCGCTGCTTAGTACCCCTCTGAAAAGTGGAACCTACCAAAGTGATAAACTTTGTGTTTTGAAATAAACAGCTTAACTCATACTCTTTTATTTAGTCAAAAAGGGTAAAAATTCCGTTTTACAAAAATTTGAATTATATTTTTATTTTTTAATGAATTAAGCCTTTATCTCAAGATATATATTCTGATTTTCGAATCGAAGACAAATTAGAATTACTTATAAAAAAAATAGAACGTGGGTATTATTTATTCTTAGCATTATGTGCGATCTGAACATTAAAAAAAAATGTTTTACTATCTAAGGAAAAATGCAGCCAATTAATCTGCAAATTACGTTTTATTTATGGATGAAATTTCTATAAAATTAATTTTTAACATAAAAATGAAAAAAAGCCATTTCCCTTAAGTTTTAGTGTGTAAAAGTATTAAAAAAATTGCAAAAAAAAAAATTGTACCTGGTAAATTTCTTCAAATTACTGCACCTTGTTTACATTGTATCTATTAAAAGTTGAGAAGAAGTTGCTTCTAACTTTCTGTGTTTTGACATTTAGTTTGCCATTCATTTTAGCAAATCTTTTCTCGTAAATGTTTTATCCAAGATAAATTATGAAAATCTAAAGCTTTACTAAGAAGGATTAAGGAATTCATGTTTATCACCTCGTTTTGTTTTATTTTCCCCTACCAGAGATTTTGTCCGAGGACATACTTTCTTTTAACCAATTTATCTTGAACAAAAAGAAAATAAATAAACAGAAATCTCATTGCCCAGTTGAAAGCTCAGGCTTGATAACACACAATCTCATCTATATAAAATCGCTTTCAGTTCTTACTCTCATCAACTCATTCGCCGAAACAAGATTTTTTTTATTTGTTAATTCATAAACTGTAGGAGTTAAATGCTTAATCCTATTAGTGCATCAGAAAAAAAAAAGTTGAAAAAATGGTGCACTCTTTTGTACATATTCACACTTGGGCGAGGTAAAGAACCATTATTATTTCAGCTGCATAGTACCTGACGAAATGCTTAATTCTGAATTCGTCATTTAAGTTTTACACGAGTTGTAACCCTTTCTCTTGCTTAAGCTAATTCTTTCTCTTTCACCTGATTGGTTGACCCCGCATAAAAATTGGATGTTTATGACCATCTCGCCCCTTTTATGACCTTGATGCTAGCCTCCATAATGAAATTCGGACGTAGTTTCGAAGAGTCGAAAAAATACGGCTGGAACTTAAGGTGTATTTCTCTTATAAATCATACCAGCTCCAATCCCAATGGAAGGTAAAAGTATAAAAACTTTAACGTTGAAAGTTTTTAGTCGGACGACAAATGCATGTAAAATTAGAATGGAATGGAATTAGACCTTTAAAAAAACCATGATCCGGTTCATTCATTTGTTTATTCATTTGTTTTTTTGAAAAGTAGAATAGTTGTTTTATAGTATGACTCATACACGATTTTGAATCGTGTTCAGTTTTATACGTGAGAAAAGTTCCGCATGTTTTATTCTGTTCTTATTTTTGCCGATATTTTTTACCCCCTTCAAATGCAATTTTATTGGAGATACTTCCATTTTGAGTTGGTAAAAATGTCTTAGCATTCCAAAATATTCGTTAAAAAAAAAGAGAGAAATTGAAAAACTTCAAAAAATTGCGTTTTGAAAATTAAGTAAGAAGTTGTCGAATGAGTACAATTTTTCGTTCTGAAATGGAATTTCGTCGCTTAACAAGCCACACCACCTATCTCAATTTTGAAAATTCAACGGAATAAAGAAAAAAACTAATCTTTTCGCAACTAACAATGTTTTTCCTGTTATATTTCTGTTCCCCCCCCCCCCATCAGGTATGAAATTTCATACTCCTGTCAAATGTGGGGGCATGCCAGAATTATTCTTTAATGACTGCGAAACAGTCAGTTTTTTTTTTTTTTTTACCCTATTGGAAAATTGAGGTAGGTGGTGGTGTTTGTTAAGTAACAATTTGCTACTTATTTTCAGTTATTTCTTTATCATTAGCAGTTATCTGATCTGAAGACAAAAATGGAATTTATATGAACAATTATGAAATCGTTGCTTGCTCTTTTGGCATAGAAAATATTTTTTTACAATGCAAAATTGTTAGTTAAAGTAAAGAAATGAAATTAATTTTCTTTGTGCATCAATTGACACAAAAGAAAATGACTGTAATAAAGGAAGATGACTTTTGTAAATATTATTGTTTCAGTAAAAACCACGCCTATAAATTCTGCAGGCCTTATCTGTAGAATTTAAAAGTCTGGAAAACACCAGTATCAGTAGATGTATTGTTTCTTAAAGAATAAAACTATTTAGTGGCTATTTAAATTTCTGTTTCTGTAGCTATATAAATTACCACTTCTTCATTAAACGATAAATATCGTCAATAATTAAGCTGTATGAATGGCTTCATTATGAAGTTTTATAAATAGCATAATAACTTTAATTTAAAATTATATTCATCAACTAGTATTCAACGAATATTTTATACTTCCATGGTGTAGTTCATCTGGTTTGAACGGGAAAAACATTAAAAAACCTTGCTTCATTTGTTTCGTTTTCTGTGTTTGTGATATTTAGTTGAATAATCTTCTTGTGTTAATTTAGGGACTGAGTAAGTGCTGATCCAACTTCATTACTGAAATTGGATATTTTTGTTTTCTTTTGAAAACTATAAATATAAATTTCGGAAAATAATGAAATTGTTTGCAGAATATTGATTATAATTTACTGGCTTAATTTTTATTGGCAATAAGGAATTAAAAACTGAAAATGTTTGAGGACTTTTATTTTTGAATTTACCACTTTGAAATGTAACTGAAAACCAAATTAATCTTATTTTTTTATCAATATTTTTATTTAATAAAAAAACTTTCACCTAACGAATGCATCTTCCATAGAAAAAAAAATTCATCCTTTAAACTTGTGCATTTTAAAAGTAATTTTAAAAAGCATTCAGTTATTTTGTAAATGAAGCTAAGAACTTCCCGTTATTTACATTTCAAACGTGAGGAACTTACTAATTACACCTTGGAATATTTATGATTCCAGGAAAAGGGAGTGATTCATGCAAGAAAAATCTTAAACTTCGTAACAAACAATGTGGCATTGAGCAAAATATTTGACCTTTTAAATTTCTATTGAAAATACAGAAAAATTTAAATCTAAACATCCTTTTGTTTTGAGCTGAAATCTGATGAATATGGAGACGAATAGGTATTTATTACACAGTTTTTAATTCTTTGAAAATCATTTAAGTCTAGACTTTTAGCTCACGTTAATTCTAATCCCTACCAGGCATATTTATAGTTGCAAGTCTAACTTTATGCTTCACGAGCGAACAATTACTGCTATAAGGAAACGCTTTTTTTACTTGTGGGATTGAGGAATGCGCATGCTTTAGAATGTAACAGAGAAAATTAAATAAATAGGAGACATTATGTATATTTTTTATCGACTATTATACACTATACACCCGTTTCGTTTTTTGTGTGTGTGTATGTGTGTGTGTGTGTGTGTGTTTGTGTGTGTGTGTTTGTGTTTGTTTGTTTGTTTTTGGAAACTTGGATATTGAATATCTCTTCCTACTAGTTCTTGGGAAGAAAAAGATCATTAAGCTATTATTACCATGCCTATAATAACAGTTTCCCGTATATAATATACAGTTACCTATTAATTAAATATAATAAGAATTTAAAAAAAATTCCTCGATGTCTCATATTGAGTTTTGAAGGATGAAAATTGATTAACAAATTAATGTAGTTATTACATTATTAAGTGTTAGTCAAATAAATTAATATACATAATGAAGTAGTTATAAAGGTAAATAATAATCTGCAAGCCATTTTGTTTAGCTATTTCAAATCAATACAATTATTGATTATTTTAATCAATTTATCGTTGCATTATTTCATCGTATAATACTCTATAGGTTTCTTCTTGAGTTTTTATTATTTCATTAAACCCGTATTGAGATATCGTTTTTGTTTTATCTTAGATAAAAATTCAGTTTCAGAAATTTTATAGAATTTATTCAGACGATGCCATTTTTGGATACTTTTTAAATAATGTAACTCTTCAAGAACTGCACGATTCCACCAATAGAATTATAAAAAGATTGAAAACTAATATTTTAATTTTCCTTTTTGTCTTTAACTGGTTATTTGGAGTTTGTATGATACTAATTTCGCGTGACTCGCTACAAGCTTAATGATAATGTTTTACAAATGAGAACTGTTTAGTAATGTAATATTATATATTAAATTCTGTGCAGAAAGTATTGTTTCATTTTTTACTAAATGCAAGAATATTAAACGAACTTACGAATATTATTTCTGAAACAAGTTTCTAAGGCAATATACAAGCTCAATTTATATGTATGTAGCAGAGAGATTCGTAACAGACATATTTTATAACATTTAAATAAATGGTTTCAGAATGTGTCTCACATTTTCTTTTAGGAAATTATTCGAATTTTGCTTTTATTCAGCCTTATTATATCTCCTATCTATTCTCAGTGCTTTAATATCAGTAAATTTGATAAAAGAAAGTTATATTCTCTATCGCCGCTTACTATTTTCTAATATTTGTACAAAAAAAAAATCCATATACTCAACGAACACTTAACAGATTATGATCTTTATTTCTTGTAATTCAGGAGAGGAAAAAGAACGCTTTCCTCAGACTCATTCCTCATTCGGCTTAGTTGTTGCGCTATACATTTATATGTTATTATTGTATTTTTAATAAAAGCAGGCTTTTAGCATATGAATTTTTGAATGATACTATATAAAAATACACCTAAATTCAAACTCAATATCTTCTAAGCCTGCGGGTTTTCTTCGATTATGCCCTCTTAACTATTAATTTATTAACTTTTCTAGTAAGACGGCACATCCTATTTCGGATATTATTATTATTTCAATCGATATAAGAACGCAAAGGACACCGAGATACAGAAATGATTTTTGAACTTTGACTTCATTAGGATTTTAAATATCAAAAATTCTGTAATTTGATATGCGAGTCCGAATGTCCTATGTTTTTGATTTGAATAAATTATTTTGATTGATCGTTGCTTAACACAATTTTTATTATTCTAATTTTAAACATTCATTGAAGTCATTTTGTTAGGTCATATGACTTATATATATTTCTTAAAGACCCTATTTACTTCTCAACCTATTTCTTATTTACCAATATCCATTGTTAAAGACTAGAAATATTTGAATATGATCCTATTTCAATAGCTGTCTAATATTTCTTACAGAAACTGGAGCATGAACATTCTTGCAACGAAATAGCAGCAGTATAGGAGTCACATTACATACTGAATATCCGTTACATTTCATCTAGTCAATAGTCGAGAATGGGCCTAAAACAATTACTTGAGAAATACATTAGAGGCAATTTTACTGTAATAATGATGTCTCCAAATACAAATGACATAAAATATGCTGTGTTTGTTTCGCAACTTTGCTTCTGAGTAATGCCTTATCATTAGTGAGGGAGCTGGAAAAAGATTTTTATAGCTTTCGTAGCTCTTAATAAGATAGTTCCGGTTTTTTGACATAATGATGTTGGGCAACGTACAGTGCTTTATCGCGAATGTAATTTTTTTCTCCCACATTTTTGTTAGATGTTTGATGATACCCTCTGGGGCCAATCTTTTCTGTAAATTAAATGCTAGGCACATGTCCCTAATCTTGCATTTAGTTCCTGGCAGCTGTGAGTAAAACGAGCCATCGTTTTTAATATTCATCTAGGTTTATACTCTCCTAGTCCCTCACCTTTACAAATTAATTGGAATGAAATTCTTTTTCTTTGTTAATATCATTTTTAGCTAATTTTTTCAGTACTTTGAGATCTTAACTGAAATAATATTCGTTGCTTTAAATAGTTAGTCTCGTTGGAATTTGTTAAAACGAAATTCTACTTATGTTGAAACCATATTTAAGCATTCCCTTTTTTTGACTGCCGCCGACCGAATTTATGAGTGCAAGAACTTTTGGTGTTCGCGAATTAACTCAAGTTAATAAAATTGTAAAGAAAATTGGTCAGATCTCATTTTTCAATAGAGTTTTACAACCATCCTTTTTAAAGTTTTTTTTTTCCCCTCCCTTTTAGGTATCTCAAAAATGCAATGAATTCTTCTGCTGTATTTCATTTCTGTAAACGACACTTTCAGATAAATTCTACAGTTTTAATTAAAACAGAATTCGGCCTTTCTGAGTATCATTTTTAACAAATTCTTCAGTCCTTTGAAATTCATTTGGTGAAATCCTGCTTGTATTAACTTCATATTAAAGGGTCTCCTTTGTTTTTATACATCTGACCGAATTAATTTAAATTCAAGCATTCGAAAATTCCGGTTTTGGAGTTGTGTTCATAAAGTTGAAGATAGAAATTGGTCGATTTTTTTATTTTTTAAGACTGTTTTGTTGCTAATTAATTTTTTTTTTTTGCTCAAGTTATCTAAAAAAAAATGTAGTAATTTCTTTCACTGTCCCTCCATACAAATTTAATTTAATCCATTGCCTTTCATTTCTAAGTAAATACCAATCTATTCAACAATTTACAGAAAGGGTTTATTTAGAAAGGAAAAATCTTCTAATTATAGTACGAATTTAAATTTTATAAACTAAAATTCAGTTATTCATTGTGACATCTATACGCATTTCAAGTGTTCTGTAGATTTTTTAATCAAAATCGAAGCAGTGCGTTCCTAAAATGTATCGTCTAATTAAACTGTAAGAAAAAAAAAGAATAGTCAAGATTTTATTTCTGTGATTTTGGAGGATATCACTCAATTGTTTATTTAATGCTTAAGAACCGTTTATACTGTTATCTGATAATACATTTTCCCGAACTTAACGCTTAACTTTTAGAAGAATTATCTTGAATCAGCAATATCACTGCCGTCAGTAAAATTTAATTTTTTTTAATCTTAAAACTGTAAAAACTTCAACTAAATATGTCAGTCAGATATGCTAAACATATAAATTCTTAGTCAACATATTTTAGTGAATAATGAATATCTATGGCAATCTTGCACTTCCTGTTTCCTTACCCTTTTATCTCGCCCAATGCTTTCATTTAAAATTTCATCCTGAAAAATATTTAAATTAACCTCGAATTCTTCAAAGACATGCATAAATATTTAAATAGAAATGAAAAATTCCTTGCATAATTAGCCAGACAGCATTACTTAACGAAGGGTCGTTTCATCTGTTTAATTTATGTAGTTGGATGATGATTCCTTCATAAAGAAATGATAAGTTAAATTTTCCACAATTCGTTTTTATTGGCCTCTGCTTTAATATCATAAAAAGAGCTTTTATTCTCAAATGGTTGTTCACGCATCTTTTATTAAAGTATTTTTACCTCCGAAATAGCTTTCTGGTCATCCCAAATCCTTTAATCAGTGGGGCGATCCATTAATGTTTCGAGCTTGTGCGAGAAAGGTGAAAACGCTTTTTAATTACGAAAACATTTTATCGTCCTATTCAGTTGACAGTTCAATGAAAGCTTTCTTCTCCTTGCATGAGGTTAAAGAATCATAACTTCATATTATTAACTTATCTCATTTGCATACGATTAAAGATCTTATGATTGTTATTTTTAATGATTAATTGTATGCATCGATATTTTCAGTGATAAAGAAGTTACATTTATTTTTCTTTCTTAATTTTCCTTTTTTTTTAGTAGATACTGTCATACAAGGCTTTGATGCCTTCACTTGAAGTAGTTTTCCTTGTCAACTAGTGTACTGACATTGTTAAAATAGCTGTTCCGTGAAGTATACTCTCGCTAATTTATTTAGTGAGAATTAATTAGGGGAAAAAAATTAAGGATTCCGAATAAAATGTTTGATTCTTTTCCAGAATTTTGATTTTTACTGGGCACACTTTGAAAATATCGATAAAGCATGATAATTTATGTTTTAATCGTTTGTTCTATGATACAAATAATTTCGTCAATCATAAATAAATCTTTGTGATTTTAGCGTTTGACTTTTTAATAATCGATTAAGATGTTTGTATTTCCATTTCTGGGGAACTCATTATATATATATATATATATATATGTAAAGGTAAAGTTGCGATACCGAAATAACTTAGTTTCGTTTTCAAAATAATTGTAATTTTAGTTTGTTTCCAAAATAGGTTTTAATTACCTAATGCTTATATTTTTGGTTACTTATATATGGATAAAGTTTGTTTCATAGAAGCCGAAATATACATCTCTTCATTTTTTAAATAGCTATACAACATAAAATTCAAAACAAGGGTAAAAAATTCCACTATTTAGTGATAGCTACATTTAGATTATCAGAAAGCATTCCTAAGTACTACATTTGTAAAAAAAATTTAAAGAAAGAAAATGTGAACACTTTTTAAAATTTAATAATTAAATTTAAAACTTTTTAACTAGGTAGATAGATTCATAGATATGTAAGTATATATAATATATATTCCTCTCTCTCTTCTTTATATATAAAGAGGGAGAGGGAGAAAACTAGAGAGAAAGAAAAAAATTAATTTATGTCATTTGATATTTTAATTATATAATGTAAATGAGTCAGTAATCAGAAATTAAGTACATTCCCTGTCATGTTAAAAACTAGATCACGCAAGCGAACAAATTCCTCGACTCAGCTTTAGAGCAAATTAAATTTGAAATTTTAGTTGAAATGATAGTTTTTCCATCAGCATAAACTTAATATACCCCATCATAAATATAGTTAAATATTACTTCTTATAAAAAAAGAATACTATAATTGCAGTTCTTAGAATTAATTATATCGTCGAATTCTTATATTACTACAATTCAGTAGCAAAATATTGCTTTTAATTTTCTATAAGTTGATGGAAACATTACAAATAAAAATAAATAAATGAATAAAAACTTTCTTCTTAATTCTGCGAATAACTTCTGAATACGTTGAAAAGTATGTTTAGTGTGTAAACTCAAAAACTTTAAAAATGAAAACACAAAGGAAAAAAAGTAACGAAATCAGAGGAATGATAGAAAGAAAAAAAATGCAACACTACTTTGTACTTCGTTTTTTACTTTACTTCCCCCCTCTCAAGCAAGCCAATGGCCCTTACGCTTATCTCCGAGTAAATGTGCAGATTTGCTCTCAGTTTATCGACATATTTTCGTGCCCTGCTACTACCGATCAGAGTATGTCCCTCTTTCGATTTTCTATTATCAGGGTTTCACGGTTTTTTTCACTTGTAACAAGAATGTCACTACTCCTTAGATGTCATCAAGGATGTCACTGCCTACTTGGAACTTGGCACTCAAGGACTTCACATAGAATTTTTGAACTTGAAAGAAAGATAGTTTCTTAAGTGACTAAATCCTATTGCTTTTATTTTCTTGGTCATGATTTCTTATAAAGCATATTTTCAATTAAATTTTACTCCCTTTCTAATTCTGAAAGCATAGTTTATTTCCGGGAAATAAGTAGTTTTTCAACTGAGGAATCAAACATTGATGTTTAATTTGTCGCTTCATGTAATAAAATAATAAAATTTTATATTTAAATTTTTTTCCCGCAAATATTTTTGCAGATGATGTGAATGAAGTCATTTCTGTAATGACAGCAGACAAACATTTTTGCGAGCGTTATCTATCATTTTATTGAACTTTTTATTACAATACCTTGGGACCAATTTACTTCTACTAAGTGCACTATAAATTTCAAAATGAAATTAGCGTCGCATTCATGGCTTTTAATAATAGAAAAAGATTCTCTTGGATTTTCTGCAAAAACACCGTATAATTTCTTGAATAATTCTATACTCCCAGCAAATAATTGCATTAATTAAGATGCATTTGTTTCATCTATGATTCACAATCATTTGGGATGACTTCTTATGTTCAGACTCAAATAGCTAATTAATAGAAGAATTCTAAAAAAAAATGCATTTTATTAAGGCTAAAATAAAATATTATTCTTAAAATATTTAATACGTATTAGTATTGCAGATGATTGTTTGATATAGAAGATAATCTCTAAAGTTTTTTAAAAACAAACAATAAAAATCATTGGAATGACGAATGTTAAAACTGTTATGGAAAATAAAGTCAAATTGCCAAATACCGGTGTAATTCACATTTCTTTGAAGCAATCTAAATAATCAGTGTTTGTCTATCTGTGGTTATATATAATCAAACTTTTGCGACTCATTTCAAACACCAACAGTAATGCCACTACTTTCAAAAGTGCCATTATGAATTTATGGCACTGTGAATTCAACAGTTTCCCCTTTTAGGATTTTCGCATTGAATAGTGTAATAAATAACACCTGCCTGCGAGAATAATCTTAACCATTTCATTTTCAAGATGATTATTCTTTATGAAATACTGTTTTAATCAAATATCGCTATCTACAAATTAGAAACTTTTTGCTTTTTTGCTCGGAAATAAATTCCTTATTTGGTAAAATAAATGAAGTCAATTTGTAGTTACATTACACAAGCTAAATGTATCACATCAATTCATTTGTTAATCCTTTTCCGCATCTTTCAGACAGCAAAAACTCATGACGTCACTGCAAGATTGAGCTAAAACCTGTAGAGGTCCTCAGGCAATACAAGATTTGATACCTCATTTCTAATTGCCCAACTTATAAAACCAGATATATTTAATTGATTTTAATTTAATTTCTATATAGGCAACTTTTAGAACATACTAGATATTCTAATACAAGATTTGTCAGAACTGTTGATTTAAACAGTCAATTGTAACAATAATTGGCCCATACTACTTCGTAATACAAGTTAAAAATATGAAAATGGTATCTAAAAAAATAATGTTCTAAAATATAAATGACTTTTTATTTTAATTAGTTCGAGTACATGGCCTTTGAAAATCAAATGAAAGGACTAAATTAGATCATCTTAAAAATATACGCAAAGAAAAATCCCGTTGGAGCTCCTACTTGTCAATCTGATAATTTAATCCTACGTCATAATGCAACATGGAATAATGTGCAGTGAAGTATTAGACGTCATGCACAATTACGTTTGTCATGTGACCGTGACGCCACGTAAAATTTCTCTATTCACACTCTTAAACTTAATTTTTTTCCCCTTGAAGTTGATAATTCTGCTAAAGGATTTGCATTCAATTAATTTAAAACAAATCGTTGAGCATTTTTTTATACTAATTATCGAATGATACTAAATCTTTCAAGAGAAAAAAAAGGAACTGTGTTCAGTCCACACTTCATTGGCGCCCTCTACGTAATCAGGATCTGCCCCTCTTTTGGTGTTCTATTATCAGAATTTCACGCTTCTTTTCAGTTGTCAACAGCAATGTCACTACTTCCTTAGATGTCATCAAGGATGTCACTGCAGACTCGGAAGTCTCCACTCAAGCGTCTTCGCTTTGAAAGGTTGGACTTTGGAAAGAGAGAGAGAAAAAAAAAAAAAATCAGTTATTTGTGTGAATAGATCCAAGCGCTTTTATTCATGATGAAAATTCGTTTTTATGATGTTATTTTAATGAAGGTTTGCAGTCTTTCATAAGAAAAGAAACTGTTTACAAAAGAAAGAAAAAAAAGCAGTCTAAACGTGCGTGTCTGACTTTCAAAGATCGTGAAAGTCTGACACGCATTTCTTGAGATATTTTCTCTTGAATTTCTTATTTGAAATATAAATGTTATAAGAGTGTTTACGTTTTCGACGAACTCGGATTATCAGCAAATTTACGAGTCTTACTTAATTTCCGTTATCTGAGATTTTATTGATTTTTATTTTAAAAATCGCTTAATTTTGTTACATTTACCTTAATAAATTGTATTGTCTGATCAGTGTATAATTATTTAGTCAAAATATATTTAAAAATTATAATTAGATAGTTCTAAACTGCATTCATTATGAAATCGAGCTGATAAATTTGAAGGTATTGCCTTTTTCTTTACAAAAAGTGGTTTTGATCCATATGGGTTATTTTAAATATAAAAGTGAAACCTGTAGGTCTTGTGTATATATATATATATATATATATATATAATATTCTGAAATACAGACATGTGGGAGTATTTTTGAGTTGGGAAGAAAAAGATATGTTATTTTCCCTTGAAACGATTCAAATGATTATGCTATTCATGTCAAGATAATAATTCAGAATGTTGAGGGTAACATGATTTGCCGTTTTTTCTTCAAGAAAATAAAACTGTTTGCAATAAAATAAAGAGTTTCACGACTTTGTATGAGTCATGAAGATCCAAAGCGAATTTCTTGTAATTTTTCGCAGAATCTTTCTAATTACATATTCAGTTAACTATAAATTCACCAAAGTCTCCAATTCTAGATAATTGCTTATTTATATATTTTATACTTCTATATCTTCTATCTCTTTCTTTTGATTATACTAAGTTTTAGTGAAACAAAAAGTATTAATTTTTATCAATATGTGATAATTATTTAGCTGAATATACTGTATTTTTCTTATAAAGCTAATATAATTCTAAGTGATCTTAACTATCAAGCAATGATGCTTGCTCTAAGCTTTTCTCTAGAAGAGATTGTTTTCAATAAATTAAAAATTTAAAACAGTGGTGTTAAATTATTAGACTTGCATTTTTTTCTCTGAGAAATGAAACGATATTTTTTCTTATGTCAAGGCATTACTATTTCCAAAATTAAACTGCTTTTAATTAGTTAAATGTTTAGTTTTTATTTTATTTTTGGTTTTTTTTAATTATTTTTTTACTTGAGCTTTTTAGACTTAATTGGATATATTAACAAAACTATATATATATAAAAAAAACCCGAAGGAAACTTAAATTAATTGCTTCAATCTGAATAATCAGTACCTAGACAATTTGAAGATTGTTTTTGGCTGATAAGTTAATAAGATCACTATTTTATTGACTTACTATTTAAAATGAAATTTTAAATTCATGAAAATTACATTATACTAAAATTTTAATTCTGAAATATATACTGTGTGGATATTTCTATTTTTATCTCTTTAACTCTTGATGATTGCGGATTCAAAGGACGTACACTGTTAACCTGATTTGTATAAGATAAAAAAATATGATGTATGACTGCGTGAGTAAAAGCAGTTACACTTTGTCAATGACTGTTACATAATTAAGGCTTATATGACTAAAATACTTCAAACAGTATTTAAGTTTTTTTTTTTTTTTTCATTCACAAGTTAAGTATTTGCTAAAATATGAAACAGCTTTTTTATTTGAAACGGCGTGTGTTGTAACTAAGCTAGACATGTACACTTCTGTTCAAAAGTTGTAGGATTTTTTTAACACTTGTCTTTGGTCTTGCTCTTGAACTGATTACATTGTAGACCTTTTCAATGTTTATTTTTTTTTTAAAACTGTATTAAAAAGGACTTTGACATTGCCTTTAAAAGTATTAACCGATCTGAAACAAAGTATACAAATAATTACTTTAAGTGCGTCTTTGATGGAATAATGCGAGAATAATTGTAGTATTGTCTCTGCTACAAATATTACGAATATGTACTCCATCTAACAAGAGAATTGGCGCAAGGATACCTTTTGTCTGTTGCTCTAGACACCTGCTATAGCTTGTTTTCCATGGATTGAGCATTTGAAATATATCGTTCTATATTTGCATACTATAAGGCAAATTAAAATAGTATGTCTTAATAGACTATCGTACTGAATAGTTCGTAACTGAATTAGTTCTAGTTAAAATGAGCAGTAAAGTTCTTTTACCCTCTCATTTCTATAATCATTCGAGTTCAGGTACCTCAGAATACTGGAATGCTTGATTCTTTTAGACAAGAAAAATTCCTTATCCTCTCAAAAACTTCAATGGCAATCCGTGCTTTTAAGGGATTGATATACAAAAGAAGAACTCCTTAACTGATCGTTATTAAGTAAATGTATCTTTAAGAGTTCTCAGAACCATCCCTGTCACTTAAACATTCCCTGTCCCTCAAACCCATCTGAGTGTGCGCCTCTTGCAAATAAAACACATGCCTCAGGTATTCAACAGACGGGGAAAGGAAATGTTGCAGTGATATACAGGCGTCTTGGGCGTTTCGGTGAACGGGCGTTTGGGGCTTCATTGTATTTATAGAATTAAGACATGATTTAGCGTTAAACTCAAGTTGACGGTACGTAAAACAATAAAGTCAAGTTGACAACACGTAGAGCAGTAAGCTCAATTTGAAAATATGTAGATCAATAAGCTCAAGTCCATAGAATCCATGGAGCAATTAGCTAAAATAAATAATACTTAAAGTAATACATTTAAGTAGACAATGCATAAAATGCTACAAGTGATTGCATCACCGATGAATAAATTAATGTAAAAGTGTTTAGATAATCTTAGAAATGAAAAAATAGCTCTTTGAATTTAAACATTTTTAGTTTTAAATATAGAATTTCCTTACACAGAATGTCGATTACTAGATGTGGAAACTAAATTATGTTCAAATGGATCAATTAATTCTAAAGACTGTATGATCTTGTTCAAACCAGTATAACAGAACATAACCTCTATCTGCCGAAGTAAATCATTACTTATTTAAGTTATTGTACAATTTCTATTTTTTCCCTTTTAAATATGGAAATCGTAGAAATCCAAATCTAATGACATTGTGAAAAGTTACACTCATTTCGCATATTTACTGATCCGCTTCATTATTGCAATAAGATATCGTTAAATTATCAGCTCAAGTTATATAGTTCTAAAAGCTTTTGTCATTTATGTACGGTTTAAAAAGTCACGTCTCGTTTTATAACGGTTTAAGTCGAGATTTAATTCCTAAATTTAAAATAGCATGCGTTGTTGAATTTTACAAAATTTTCTCAACGAAGTTCATTTTTATCTTGAATCTTTTTAATCCGAATTCCGATTTGATGCTATAAATTGAAAATAGTCTGAAAACTGATATTTTTCCTTAAGCAGGGAAGGTTTTGTTTGAAAGTCTCATTTCTATTAACCCTTTCAAGCATACACAAATGTGGGATCTGGGAAATGCAATTTTTATACAATCTTATTAATGAAAATCAATTATATGCTTTTTAAGATCTGGAATATATATTTACATGGACATTAAGTTAATGTTGGCAAGTGTTATGTAAAGACATCAATGTTTCAAATAAAAAGACGGAGGTTAGCAATTGTAAAAATATTTTATATATAGAAATTATAACTTTAAATTATCTGTTCAAACCTTTGAAAATTATGAATTGGGTTCTAAATGAAGTATTTACGGAACTGAGAGCTTGTGTTATAGATTAATAATGCATAGTCAACAAACGTATTAATATCACAATACGCATTGCTGAGAAACAAAACCATAAAAAATCCCAACATAATAAAATTTGTATGCATTAATTTGAAGGAATTCTTGAAAATGATTTGGAAACTTGACACAAGTGCAGTGGGATAAAGATATTTTGAATAATTAATACAGTTGTCTGAATCCTTCTTGTTTGTTTTTTATTGAACCGAATATTTTGCAACTATGAAAATGACCTTATGGGTCTAGCTAATATGTGTTTTGTGAAACAGTGATTTGCTTCATTTCATAGAGGTCTCTGAAATTGTATATAATGTTTGAAGAAACGAAAATATGTTGCAAAACCCCAAGGCAAAAAATTCCATTCGGTCTTTTTTTTTCCTAACATGCCAGGTGAAACTTAATGTCGTATGCATCGCATTAGGTGTCGTGCCATAAATCGGTGCGGAAGGCACATAACCCCTTGGACAAGCTGCCTTGCGTCAGAATATGGATATTCAAGTATTTTTACACTAGAATCACAATGAAATCTGTATTCAAAATTAATAAAATTCTTACACTTTTAATACTGAATGGAATAAGTTTAGAATTTCTGTAAAAAACGGCAGTATTGCTGAAATATTTTGCTTGACAAAACTGTTAGATTTTTATTGAATTAAAAGAAGGAAATGCAAAAAGCATTCGAGTTTCAATGATTAATAATAATTTTTTTAAACATTTGCGTCATGTTTTAAGACGTAGAATCCTTGAAGCCGTTATGTTTTGTCTTTTTCAGTCTTTAAAAGTATATCAACATCGTAAAAATTTCGCAATAAATGTTATTATATATATATACATTCAGGAGCTGAAACTTAGAGAAATAGACAATAATTGCCGGAATTGTAAATGTGAATTTTATACTTAAATTCTTTTGAGTCCTCTTTAGGATTCGAGTGATATTTTGTGTTTGTAAACAGTTTCTAAACAGATGTTCAGGATTCAAAGAATCGTCGGTTAGTAGGCGATATCACAATAATGTTGCCTTTGTCATGAACATTCGTACCTCCTTGCTAATAAGCCAATTAAAAACATTCAGCTAATTTTCGTTGTTATCATACTGATTAGATATTCTGTACTTTTATATGCTGTCTGAAGTGTGTACTTTTTTAAAGTATCCTTAACGAAAAGTTTTATGAAGTGGAACTCTAGAACTAATCTGTTTCCTTTCATCATCGAAAGTGATTCATATAAAATTTATGCCATATAAACTTTTGTATAAATAGGATAAAATGTGCACTTTAAACTGCACATTTACATCCACATAAAAAAAAACATAAGATTTCGCTGGAGATTATAAAAAATAAACCCTCAATGGGCTTTAAATGCTATTAAATGCCTTTAAAATGAATGATAATGATCATTTTGGTTAAATTTTAAAAAATAAAACTGAAAATAATCCTTAAATTGGTTATTTTCCAACAGTTCCATTTCCTTTATGAAGAAAGGGAAAATTCAAAACCAACCTATTGTTGAAAAATGTTGTATATATGTCAACCTATTAAAGTCAGTACCATTCTCAATACACTGTGAACAAATATTTATGTGAACCATTCACTCATATTCCATAGCAATTTTCTTGACAGGTGAGAAAGATAATTCTAAATGTATCAGGTATGATACAATTGAAAATTCTAAAGAGATGGTTTAATTCCTAAAACTATAGTTTTTAAACTAAAATTATTCAAAAATATCAGTTTCCTCAGCTACTAAACTAAACCTGCATATAATTTTCCGTGAAATCATTATTAATACAAAATCATGTGCCATTATTACTGTGCCACTTCTATTAATGTAAGATGTCGTGCACTGACGTGTTCTTTACATTGAGTACCATTTTTAAAGAGCACCTTCACTTAAATTCTGAACTATACTGAAATTTTAACCGCTTGAGAACCTTTCTGTAAAACGTTACTCTAACAATATTTTCTAATTTAAATCTAAATTTTTAAGACTAAAAATTTAAAAAAAAAATATTCGACAAGTCTTGAAGAATTAGGTTATAGTTTTTTTAACTCAAATTATTTTCAAATAATATAATGATAATTTCCTTGTCTATTGCTCTGAAATTAGAGGGCATTTCCTATCTTGAGATGCAATTCCTGCAAATGCAAATTTTAGCAAACTGGCAGATTCATTGCTATAGGTATCACTTTCAAATTGTTTCTTCCAGTTTAACAATGTAGACATTTCATCCACTCGAAAGCAATTTTTTTCTGTTATTTTTGCTCGAAATAAATTGACTCCTCGTTTAACACATTTCCTCCTTCCTTTGATTGCTCGGATGCTAGAATTTTCGTAAGAGGGACAAGATATTGACATGAGATAAATGGGCGCAAATGACGTAGCCCTGAGGGGCCGCCACAAAACCTGACTTGAGGACTGCATGACGTTGGCTTTTGTTGTAACAGGTGACCTTGATTCAGTGAAATTGTCGTCGTGTCGAGCTCATTGTCAGGGTCGCAGGTATTTGACTATTTCTTCTTCAATGTCATGGCTCCTTACTCGGTTGATCGCAAGGAAAGATTAGATCAGTTTGGACATTCCTTCAAGAAAATATTAACTAAAACTTTCTTTTGGATTCAGCCTTCGGGAGTTTCTATCTCGTGTAATCTGAGCCTCGTCTTGGGCGTTTCACAGAGTCGTTGGAATCACGGACTTATTTATTTAATACTTTTATTTTTTTAATGTGAATGAATTTTTTGGGGGGGAATCTCATTAATTAATTCGTTTTTATATCTTCTTTTCTGATGACAAAAATTCACCACCGAGCAAAGTGTACTTGATGGCAATTTTGAGAGCAAAAGAAAGGGTTATTCTTTTGTGTGTGACTTTTTATCGCTTTTGTTCTGTACCACAAAAATTTAAGAATTTCGCTTTTAATTTGTGATCCAGGACATATTAAATATTTTATTTTTATGCAAGGGAATTTTAGAAAATTCTTAAGTTGATTCACATTTATATCGATTTTTCTGGTGAATAAAATTTGCAAATTTTAGGTGAAAGCTGACAAAAATAATTCCCTTTTTTTATTGATTGTAATTTTCTGTCTTTTTATATTCACACAACAAATAAATTCAATAATTTTGTTAGGGTATATAGTGCTCAATATTTCGCATATCGCTTTGAGAGCAGACGAATTTTCTTTTTATGAATATGATTATGAATATAATATATTCTATCCTTTGGATTTTGTATGCCACAAAAACTTATAAATTTGAAGTTTGCGCTTGTTATCAGACATTATTTTATCTTTTTGCTACTGTGATTATGTGTAATTTTTTTTCGTTTGTTTTTACTTTGATATCTATAATTATTTATTTATTTTTGAACTTTGTCGGATGATTAGCTTTTATATCTTATTTTCAGTAATTAATGACGACCAGCAAACCAAGAATACTTGTTTGTGAACCGCGTCATCATCTATAGTTGAAAACTAATAAAATTACTTATTTATAATTGTAACATATATCATTTTTATTCAGTTGCTTGATAAATTCCTCAATTTGAATATCATGGCTACCAAGACAATGGCAATTCAATACTTCATCGTCATGGCAGCTATGTTTTCATGTTTTCCTTTTTAATGATGTTTAGCCAGATCTTGAGCATCATATTTTCTTAATATAAACTAGTATTGCAAATGATAATAGCTTATAATAATGATGATGAACGAAAGAAAAATGTTACATTTTTAGGAATTAATAACTTAGTAATGAGAATCATTAGTCTAAACAATTTTAAACCTTCACATTTCTTTTCTTCAACGAAAATTTTTGTTGCATTGTTATGTGGTGAAATAATACTAGTAGCAAAGATGCGAATAAAAATTTTGAGAAGATTAAATTTTTTAAGAAATTAAAGTTCTCTTCCTTAAAAACTAATTCTTTTATCAGAGGGTAGGATATGATATAATTTTTGGAATTCATGGAAAAGTTAACCTCTCAACTGAAAGAAAATTTTCCTGCACTTAGTTTGCGTTAAAAGAAAGACATTTGGGCATAAATTAATCATAATTTGTCTAAGATTAAAGGAAACCCTGACATTTTTGTAAAATTTCTGCTGCTTATTCAAATCAAGTTTACTTTTTTTCTGTGAGTGAGCGAGAAACGGAGTGATTTCCTTTTTATATATACTTTGATTCAGATAAATGTATTATAAGCTTTTATTCTTATTATGGTTCCAGTATCTAATAACTTTTTAGAAAAACATTCTGTGAAGCTAAATTTTCTTTCATAAAAATTTTCTCTTATGCGAATAGAGTACTATTTCCTTATTAAATGCACATTCTGGTTTTTTAATTTTTTTTTTCTGTCTGTTTTTTGAGATAAAATTGGGTGGAAATCTTTCTAGTTGATCCAGCGCAAAGATCTTCAACCCATAAAATGGATGGCATTCCGAGGCTTGATTCTAATATTTAACTTGCTCTTCACAAGTCAGAAGGTTAAAACTGAAACTGAAATATGCTCAGAGCTGAATCAGTTTCTCTAAAAGAGCGAAAGGAAAGAAAAAGAAAAATGAGATGAAAGAATTGCCTCTTTTCCACAACATAGATAACATCTTCTTCTAGAGCAGGTTAAAATTTTCATCTCTCGCTTTCGCGTCTGGAGAAGAGATGTGAACTATTCCCATTTTCTTTCTTTCTTTTTTTTATTTATATATGTATAAACCGAGATAAACTCAGAAGATATCGCGTTCCGGATGTTTAGAAAAGAAACAACTAAAACCGTCTCTTTTCCAACTATCAGCACAATACTCCTCATTTTTTGTAGATCATCTTAGCATTTTGGTGGCCGATTCCTAATTGCGATAACGTATGAGGGATGATTAAAAAAAAAAAAATGCGCATTCTTTACAGAGTAAATAATAATAAGAAGAATATGAGATTACAAAGATGAGGGGAAAAAAACCACAATAAATTTGCCTATAAGAAATGAAGTTACTTCGTCTATTAGTTCTTTGGGAGTGAGCGTTGTGGATATGAAAGAAAAGCTTAAACTCGCCTAGAGGGGAGGGGATATACGTTGTGAAGCCGAGCCTTCAACTGACGCAAGCGATTAGAAAGCTCAATGTTTGCATAAAGGCTGGGACAATGAACCCTCCGCATCCTTTGATACCCCACCCCACTAGAGGATGAAGAACAATGCGAATGCGTTGCATACCTAGAGTCCTTGATTAATAGAGAAGCGTATGATCGTCATTTGTTTCTTTCGACCTCGAGCTCACGTAAGAGACTCCGGAAACTATAAGAGTATAGCTAGCTTGTTTTGTTTAGTTAGTTATTTATTTGGAACTGCATTTTTTTTAATGTATGAAAGACTGATTTTATTAAATGGGATGGGGTTTTTTCCTCTCCTGTATTACAGGGAGATGCAGATCTCCTTTTCTTTCCTATCTGTTTTTTATTTATTTTTTAAAATATTGGTTAATTTGTCTGTGGGCTCTTTTTCCATTTTGTTTCTGTATTAATTATTTTTAATGGTATTTAATCAAATTTCAGGCGGCGCTATAGACAGGCTTTAAATTCGCATTAATGTAACTTTTTTTAATCATTCTCCCCCTTCCCCTTTTACATTTTTGGATATGATTGTAACCTAATACATTTATGGTCTTGCTTAGATCAACTTTCACGATGTAATCACCAACATTTTAACCTTTTTGTTGCATTTTTTAACCTATTAATTGCAAAATTTCATTATATTTGAGATGATATATAGTAATCTAGTGCCTGAAGTAGTAAATAGAAAGGCATAAATGAATCATCAAGTAATGGATGTATCTATAATAGTAATGGTGAACAAAGAGTTTATAAAATGCGTGAATTATTTAATAATATTTATTCTGGGTACCACTGTCGGTTTCAGTTGAATCGACAAACTTTTTTTTGCCATCATCATTATTTGTTTCCTTTATCATTATTTTTTATTGCTGAGTTCTTTTAAATATAACTGTATCCTTTTTCTTTATTTTTAATTTTTTGTAGTAGCTTTTATAAATAAATCTTTACTTCATGATTTGATTTTTTTTTAAATCTCTCAATTTTTAATACATTTTGAATGTCTTAGTTACTTTCTTTCGATATCATAGCATTTTTCTGATTCTTCGATTCATAGCACATTTATTATCATATTTATTAAATAGAAATATTCTTTCTCCTCTTTGACAACCTATATATAATACAATATAGGGAACATAATAAACTTTTACACAAACAGAAGTTAAAAAATTCTAAATGCAAATATACAATGTAATGATTTATAAAAAAAATTAAAATATTTGGATGATATTTTTCACTCATCAGGGCTAGTAAAGCTAAGGGAGATGAGGACTGTACCTGCTTCAATTAAATGAATATTGAAAGCAAATGCTCATAAGAATAAACACAAAAACATCAACCGAATTATTATGGAACCATAACGATGCACCTGATTGTAACAGCATTCTAATATACTTTTTTTTAATTTTTGGTCACGTGTGATTTGACTGCTGACGCCTTAATTTCAGTAGTAACTTCCTAGAATGGTATGCCTTATTGCGCCAGTATTCTAATTTATTTGTTACTGTACTATCTTTCGGTGTTGTATAACATCAATGCTACACAAAACATTTTTGCTACTTAAGATGATACCAATGTAATCTATCTCTAAAGTATTTAAAATACTTCATTAAAAATAACAAGTAAGCCAAAGATTGACAATAATAAATTGCTACCTTTTAAATTCCGAAATTGCTTTTTTCTCTCCCATTTTTCCGTTTTATTTAACTGATTTCAGAAACATTTCAGTACCATTTATTGCTTTTATAACAACAATGTATACTTTCAAATGATGAGATTTAACGGATTTTTAACCATTCACAAACTCGATTAACTTTCAGATTTTGCAGAAACTTGTTAGGTAAGGTCGGTCAACATCAAACAGGAATTAATGCAAGAATAAATTTAGGAATTTGCTTTAAAAATGTTTTTATCTGTTTAACGAATAATTGTCTCTACGCATTTACATTTTTTTGTCAGTTGGAAATTCTTTTGACTTTTTAAAAATATTATACTTGGTTTATACTGCAACTGCGTATATTGTCTCTAAATTTTTGTTAAGCTGTGTTGCTGCATCTATGTTCTAGAACAGAGCATAAATGAGAGAGCTATTTCTAAAAACATTTAATTTTAAAGAACCTCAACATTCTAATGCTACGTGCAAAATATGGCATAATAATTCTGGAATATTAATATCAGTGCTAGTTAAGTACCTGTGATATTCCCAAACTTGCAATGTATCTTAACATATCTATAAAGATAAAAAAGAAAGAATATCTATTAGATATACTTTTGAATATTTAGTATCCTAGAACATATTTATTAATGTTATTTCAGAGCGCTTATTTATATGTTAAGCACTTTGCTCGTATGTCTATACGATATGTCTCTTTTTAAGATACTGAATATTTAAACTTGTGACCTTCAAACATCTTAGATTAGAAATTTGCGATTAAAATTAGAATAAATTGGACCGTTGAAAGTTTCAAAGAATATTAAAATGAAATAAGTGTAATATAAATTTTCCCTCCTAAAATATATTGCTTATTACTGATATTTTAAAACTAATCATGATTGTTTAATTTTTTTTAAATAATTTATTTTATAACATTAAATATATATTTCCTTAATAACTAATACGCTTAAAATGTAATTTATGGATTTTTATTTGTTATCGCATATTATAATAAAATTCAAAAGAGCAAGATAGAGAACTGCATCTACATTTCATTTATCATTCTCAAGATTTTAAACACTTATTCATCCCACTTTCATCAAAATAATTATATGTTTGTAACTTGTTAACTCAAGAGGTAAAACACAGTAGAACCTTTAAAATTAAAAAAAAAATTAAATAATGCATGAAAAATTGTATAGTATTTGCACGAACCGATAAGGTACGGGGAGTGAAAATCTACTGATGCTTTAAACAAGAATATGCAATTACGTTCTTTCAACTTACTCAAATCTTTAATATTTTCAGGTTTTCGATTATTTGATTGCGAAATTTGAGTCAAATTTTTATTTTTAACGTTGTTGTTTGAATATTATTTAATTAAATATCAGTAGTTCATCAAAAACCGCATGTCTTGTTCTTTAAAACATTCAGTTATTTTAGTTGCTGAAATTTGTTACCTAGATGGCAGCACATGTCTCAGCAAATCTTCTCTCGGTGATGTATGTGAAAACCTCGGCATTTAATGTTTTCTAAAACTAAATTATTTTAACTTAAGAATGAACATTACAAAAATTATTATTTTTGGAAATGAGTTTTGAATAAACTTGGCCTAATAGGTTTCAGATTTGCAACAAAGTGAAAAATCTGAGATAATCAAACCCTAATATCAATACTTCATATTTAATGGAGGTAACCATTTCTTTAGATGCTCATATTCGCGTTTTTATTTCAAATTATAATATCAACATCATTCTGAAGTGTAATATACACTATCCTTTTGAAGAAAGTAATGTTCAGAATCTTGCATGCATTCTGTTATGACTAGATTTATAGAGGAACTTGACTAATAAGATAAATCGATGTCTTTAGTTCCTGGAATTCTCTATTAACATAGTGTTAAAATATCATCTGTAATTCGAATTTATTTTAATTAATTTGTGTCAAAACTTAAAAAAAAACAATAAAAAACGTTTTTATTTCTTAATTGTTTTGAGTGTTAAATAATTCTTTATATATCATAGCAAGAAAATAATTTTTAGAGCTATTTTTATTCTATGAATTGCTGTACAATATAACATCAAAAAAGCAAAAGGAGGGGGGGGACTTACTTTTTGAAAAATTAAAGCGAAAAAATTTTAAATATGAAGTACATGTTTAGTTTGAATGTTTATTGCATCATTGTTTCATTCAAAATGCTGTATGTTGTTTGTTTGTTAAAATTATTTATTTATTAAATAATTATTTTTTAAATTATGAATTCTTTAATTATGATAATCATTTTGCTGTGTGTTAGAATTATTTATGTATGTTAGAATTACTCGTATATTATTAGAATACTTTATGTAGTAGAATTATTAGAACTGTTAAATATTAAAAATAAATCTTTACCTGTCATTTTTAGTTTAAAAATTGCCTTTTTGCCTCACTGTACTCATGTTTAGATCTAGTTTTATTTTTTTAATTCGTGTTTGGATTAATCAAATATTTATTGTGACTCCAGAAAGTGTGAAGTAGACAGTGTAATAAAATTAACGTGTGGCATAGCAGATAGGTGGTGCTTAGAGCAAAATTTGAATTTGTCACCCCTCCAATTGTCATCAGTAACTTGGAGAATTCAATTGGCACCAGGGCATGGTATTATTCTGTCTCCTTTTCATTGTATTAAGCTTTAAAATTTGGCCATAAACGCATTGACGTGTTGTCACCGTGGCGCCCGAGGCATCTATGACTTCTTGTCTCCCCTCTTTTAACGCCACTACCAGACAGGATGAAGCATCTGAAAGTCACGATTTCGGATAAAATATTCTGATTTTTACTTAGAAAATTGTTTATATTACTTTACTAAAACAAGACTAACAATATTTAATTTTAAACTCTTCGTTCCTGAGGAAATTTCAATATGCAAAGGATGATTGTCATATTTTAATATGTAATAACAATTTATTGTAAATTATCTCAATGTATTATTAATCTCCATGTTTAGCATGCTAGTGCTAGTGCTATGATGGGACAGTTCCTGCTAATCCTAATATCCCAAGTCAATGGCATGGCGTAGCGAGTGTAGCCGGTGCCTTGGGATAATAAATTTTTTTCATTATTAATGGCTTAATAAATATAGATGACGACCGGGGCATAGCATGATATTTTATCTCAAAAAATGACATAATAAACGCATTAATATTTTGCTCCGGTGGTACCACATAATATTAGTGCCCGAGACATCGTACCCCTTCTAACCTCCCCCTCTGTCGTCACGTCATTGTCCCAGGTGGAATTCCAGAAAAACTGTAAATTTAATGGTGATTGCTTTACAAACAGAATAATTTAGGTTTTTAAAAAATGAGAAGATCTATCAAAAAAATAAACCATTTATTAAAAAATCTTTCCTTATTCTAGTTTTTCATCGAAGGAAATCTAATTTTGTTTTCATACATTTTTGCAAATTAATCGAACATAATTAGTTTTTAACCTGTTTCAAATTAACGAATTCAACTGGAGCCCTTTATTTCCCCAACTCCAAAGTGCATTATACTTTCATCGCTTTTATTGTACTGATTACCCCAATATATTTTAACTTCAAATGTTTCTTTTAATTCCGAAGATGTAATTGCATAGCCAAAAATTATAGCACCCGAACAGATGTGCTAATACTATGTTGCGTTATATATTTAAATTCTAAAATGGTCGAAAATATATTTATGTGCTTTTTCAGTTAGTGGGTCCGGTGATTGTATCAACACGCTCCATTGAAATTTTTATAATTAAATTCAAAGGGTTCTGCCTTTCAGATAACTGCTATTTTGTGATAACTGGATTCTGTGACTTTGCCATCTTGCCAGTTTATACTTTTAATTCGCAAGTATTTTGGAATTCCAACAATATAATATTAAAGTGGATGAATTCTTAAAAGAGTAATATCAAACTCTCTCTATATGTTTAGGAAAACTAAAGAACCTGAGCCCCTAGCCCCAGTTACTTGTCGGATGTCGCGAATTTTTTTTACCAATGGTCGCCTGCCCTTACCTCACTCCATTTTTGAGAAAAATTCTCTAAAACACTTCTTCATTTTATATTTTCTACGGTGAAAGCAGTGCAATCATTATAGCTGTCAATCTCCCAACCATAACCACTGCACCGATTTTCCCCATTTTTATTTTATATAAAAGCTCATTGCTAGATATGTCATTGGTCGTATTTTCCTCCCACCCATTGCGGTTGGAAAGAGTCCTCAGCCTCAACAAATCGGCCTATTTTGTGACTTTGCGAGCGTAATTAGCGAATCAGAATGCTGTATATTTATTGTGTTAGCATAATTTAAACTAATACTTTCTTTTTTGTTGTGATAAACTGTAATTTATCAAAGTTGACTGCGTAACTAAATTAATATTATTAATATAGTGGGTGAAAGCGACTAATATGAAGTCAAAATAAACCCGATATAATGCATTTCAAGAAAACGTAAATGTCTTTTTATTTTCGACATGCCTTTTTATTAGGAGGGAGCATATATTATACCTTTCATTTGTTAATTAAATACTAGATTTAAAACTTTTCATTTAAAAATGGGAAAATTCATTTGATTCTGACCACAGATTCCAAAAATGTCTTATTTCATTAAAATTTTTAATTTTTTAAAATTATTTTTTATTTAATTTTTAAACTTTGTTATTTATAACTTCTACTAGACGCATTTGACAACCAGTTGGTTTGCCAAAATTAATGGTGGCTAAAAAATTCAATTAAAAATCTTGTTTTTTGATCTTAATGACTTCCTCAGTAAAATATTTTTAAACATTCAATTTTGATAGACATATAGCTCATACTATTTTAGAATCTTTCTTTTCATTGCACTATGTATTTCCCTAATTTCTGTTCTATATCTTTATAAATTCAATTAAATCTCAAGAAAGGCAGTAATATATAAAAATGAATGTATTTAAAAAAATTTGATTGATTGTAAATAAATATTAAATGCAACTCCAACATGATTTCAAAACTTTTAGTAGTAGGATATAATATAAAGGAATCTACTCAACATGGGAAAAAGTCAGGATGAAATATTAGTTGCGACAGTGAAAACGATTTGAGTTTCACTTCAACAATGAAATATATTGTTGTAGAATACGCTTAAAATTTTTTTCAAAAAATTGTATCGTAAAAATTGATATCATTGATTTTTTTTAATTTAGGATAATGTAAAAATCAATTTTTGCTGTAATATTTTCAAAAGTCATTGCAGAAAAACTCCAGAATTTCGCTTAATTATTAATTTATTAAAATTTCCAAAAAAATATCTCTGAGGTGCACATTTCCAGCCTCTTCGTGTATTCCAGTATTCGTTCCAGTATTGGTGTGCTAGGTTTGATAGCTATAGTTCAAACAGCCTGGTCTGTTGAACACTAACACAGACAGCCACACATTCGTCTTTATTATTTGTAGAGAGTAAAAGCCTCGTCAGTACGTAATCTTCCTTATATTATATATTTAATAAATACATATAAAATACCATACATATTTTATAAACTTTATTTAATAAAACAGTAATCACCATGTGCTTCTCTTACAATTTTTTACTCATTTTTTGTTTTTGTTCTATTTTAGATTACTATTACAGTTTTAGATTCCAATGACAGTCCTCCAGTTTTTGATAACAGCCCGTATAAAGTCAGCCTATCAGAAAATGCCATTGCTGGTCATACGGTCATTACCGTTTCAGCTTCAGATCCAGATATTGAAGGCAGTCTTACTTATACTCTTGTCAATGAAAAAGAAGATGAAAAATTCCGCCTTGATCCCTTGGCTGGAGCTCTTTATCTGAGTCAACCATTAGATAGAGAAACACAAGATGTGCACAAGATAAGAATACGGGCTGATGATGGAGTTCAATTTTCAGAAACTACTCTCACTATAGAGGTAACACTAAAATTACTGGTAAATTAATGCCATTTTTTTATGTATGTTTCAGCAACAACACAGTATCATATCATTCGTCCAAGTAAAAGTATAATTACTCATTTTAAGAGATTCGTATTATGACCTCCATTATGTATTGTTGTTAACGGACACTCTATTGAAAAGTACTGTTTTATCTTCACAGCTACGGTCGCATGCCTTATAAAATAACAATAGCTATTTTTCTGATAATATTACATTGGAACTGATTGTAATAACTACAAAAGACTGTGTTTGATTTCATTTATCGACTCCCAAAATTTTTTTGTTAGATTTCATTCGCGCTTGAAGTACTTCTTATTTATTTAAGAATCAATTTATTCCCATCAAAGTTGGTCTCTCTCTCTCTCTCCCTCTTTGTAGATATGCGTTTGCTCGGAATTTTGATGTTTTTAAATATAATTTAAATTAAAAAAAACAATTTTTTGTTGTGAAAAAAGTTCTTAAAATATTACTTTTATTGCAAGAGTCAATATTTTAATTCTGTTTCTGTATACTTTTCCTTTAATATGATATTTTGCTTTTTTTTAATTTCATAAATATTATCTCTTCATTTTAAAATGAAAAAGCATTAATAATCAAATTAAACTGCATTTATCTCTTGAATTTCCAAACGTAATTATAAATTTTATGTACTAATTTTTACTCCTTTTATGTGTTACATATACTTTAAAAGGATGTTCTATAGAAATTTATCATAAATCCAGTTTTGAATTTAAAAAAAAAAACACCTACGGTCGCATCAAATAAAGCATATTTGAAGTTGCACTTTTAGCAGCGCCAAGTGACGTCGAAATCACATTTGTAGATGCGTTATTCTAGACAGAACACTGAACCTGAATTCACCATAATATTTTTTAACTTAATATTTTTATAAAATTCAATTTTCTTCTTAACTATTTCTTGCTTATTTAAAAATCATAAACATCTGTGAGAACGGGAGAGTACGGTCAGAGTAGAGAGAGTAAAAAGAGAGCACCTTAATGCTTCAGTGATAGTTTTACAGTTAATCCAATGCTCTCGGTTGCTAACTCAGGTGCCAAGTGGCTTCCAGAATGTATGCTAAAGATGCCTTATTCTAGATACATCATTCATATACTAATTTTAGTTGCGCAATGCTAATATAATACCAATTATAATGTTACTAATAATGCCTATAGTAATGTTGCTATAAAATAATAATTTTGCTAATACCGCAACTTAACTTTTTTAATAATCTAATAAGAGATCTAATATAAATATTATATTTATTTTATCTTCTAGGTAATTGATTCCAACGACAACTCTCCAGTTTTTGACCATTCTGTCTACTCCTTCGACATACCTGAAGGTACTCAACGAGGAGCTCAGGCAGGTCTTGTTTCTGCCACCGATGCTGACATCGGCGTCAACAAGGAAATCAGCTACTCTGTCCTCAGTGACTGGGGAAATAACATATTTTCTCTAAATCCTCAAACAGGCATTTTCACCTTAACATCTCATCTAGATTACGAACAGGTACAGTAGTCTGAAAATAGGAAATATTTTTGCTGATAGAAAAAATATTTCCTTTCAACTGAGATAATTATAATCAAATAAACTCAATCTTATGTACAGGAAAAGTAACATGATGGATCTTTATAATATATTAAATACGTATACCTAAATTGCTCCTACTGTATTTCAAAATAATTGAACTAATTTTAATTTTTAAAATTAATAGTCAATATTCCGTTGAATAAAACTCTATATTTAATAACTGAAATTTCTAGTTTCTTTGGCTCGATTTCTTTAGCCCATTTTAAAGACATATTAAGTTCTTCATGGTAATGTAGGGATACAATTGATTGTAACATTCAAATACTATCAACTTAAATCTGTTTTCTGTTTTGTCTGCAATTAAATTCCTCGTTATTAGTGACAATTCGGGTTTTATAATTTGAAACTACTATCGGGGTTTTCTTCTCAACTTTTGAATGATGCTATATTAGTATGATCTTTGTAAATGAACATGTACCTTTTTCTTAATTAAAAGAAAATTGATATGTGTTTCAGATAGCATTTGATATCATTTTAATATGTAGTATTTATTTATTTAATGATGTTTCACATGAGGTAATATTGCATAATAGATTTATATTTATGCATGAAGCCTGATATCCCAGATAGATTTATAAATTGCTAATTAGAAGAATCTGTGCACACTTTTGACATTTACAATTTTTATTAATTTTTTTTCATTCTGTTGCATTTTAGGAAGTATTTTCGTTTTGAATGTTAAAAAATATCCATCAAAAATTGTTTTTGGTTAAAAATTTCCATACATTGTGAATGTTTTTTTAAATAATTTTAGTGCTTGATATCCTTTAAGTAACTTTCATGAATGCATTTTCTTTCTTGGTTAATTATTTTATCGCCTTTTTTTATCTTGAAATGTGAAAAAATTGCTCATATCCTTCTGTGTATAAAACAATATTCTCTGAGCATAACGTAAATATTAGAGATATTTAACATCCTATTTTTACATAATACTGCATATTGGCTCATCTGTTATGTATATTTATTATTCTGATCTCATTTCTTATTTTTGTCTATCCAATAATTTTCTTTCAAAACGAATTACAGACTGTTTTAGAAATTTTTGACTGAATTAAATTTTTGACAACCGATGCAACATTTCAACTATTGGAAAGGACTGTCATTAATTTTCTTTAAAAATTGCTTAGTAGTGCGATTAAATAAGTATCAGTACAATTCAAAGCTTTGATTGTTTCCTTTTCTTCATTTACAGATGCAACATTACATATTTGTAGTTCAAGCGCAAGATTCTGGAACACCTAGTTTGTCTACGACAGTGACTGTTTATTTCAATGTTGTTGATTTAAATGATAATGCTCCATTATTCGACCCAATGAGTTACAGTGATGAAGTGTTTGAGAATATAACTGTAGGTACTAGCATCCTTAGAGTTAGTGCAACAGATATGGATTCAGGTAAAAATTTTGCTATATTTATGTTATTTTTCTTTTAATTGCCCTAAAAAATACAAAACATTATTACATTATACATGTGTTTCGTCATGCATGTATAAATAATAAAGAATAATTACTTTATAAAAATATAGATGTTAATATTTGATATTATTACTTGATTTATTTAAGTAATTATTGCACAGCTAATAATTTTTGTCATGAATTCAAAACATTTATTTTGTTGTATTGTGTAAATTCTAAAGTAAAACTGCTAATTAAACGCAAAATAATAGTATTGTAATATTGTGGCTGTATATTTTCTAAGTAATAAGTAAAAAAAAAAAATGTTTTTTCTTCGATTGTTTAAAAAACAGACTTGCATTTAAATTAGTCAGTTTAAAAATAAATGCGAGGGCAGTGAATACTTTCTTTGTTGTTATATAGATTCTAGTCCTGCCTAATGTTTAATATTTAATTGATTCGATAATATTCATTAATCACTCTGTTTTCTTTTTTATTCATTTATAGGAGACAATGGCTGCATAGTTTATAATATCATAGATGGAAATACTGATAACAAATTTGCAATAGATACAGATGGAACTATTTTTACTGTAAAAACCCTCGACAGAGAAACACAATCTTTTTACAGTCTGACTGTTAGTGCTACTGATCGAGCTCTTGAACCTGATAAAAGATTGTCTAGCACAGTGCAAGTTAGCGTTATTTTGAAAGATGTAAATGACATGGCTCCTGAATTCGTTACACCAAATGAAATATCTGTAATGGAAAATGTCCCTAGCAACACTGTTGTGATGGCAATCAAAGCAATTGATAAAGACGAAGGTCGAAATAGCTACATTGAATACAGTCTTGCTCCTCAATCCAACAGCAAATTTTCTTTAGGTCCTATCGATGGATTATTACGTGTTGTAGGACCTTTAGACAGAGAACAAATATCAGAATATAAAGTCTCTGTTGTAGCTAAAGATCGCGGTCATCCTTCACAATCTACTATGACTGACATTATTATTCAGGTTACAGATGAAAATGACAATAGTCCATCCTTTTTACATCAACAGTATAGTGCAACGGTATCAGAAAATACAAGTGTGGGTCTCAGTGTTCTTCAGGTTTTTGCTTCTGATGTCGATGAAGGCCTAAACGGACAAGTGAGGTATTCTATCATTGCCGGTGATCTGAATCATGATTTTGTCATTGACCAAGATACTGGTATAATAAGGGTTAGTAAAAATCTTGATTATGAAAGAAAAAGCCACTATTCGTTAACAGTACAAGCTGAAGATAGTGGAGTAGATATCAGACACGATACTGCTACCGTTGGTATTGCTATTACTGATATAAATGATAATCCACCAATATTTCATGACTCGCCATATTACGTGCATGTTATGGAAAATATGTTATCGTTACCTGTGTCTTTGATGTTAATAATGGCTCATGATAGTGATCAAATACCAAACAATCAGTTACAATACCTCATTAAAGATGGAAATAGAAGTATATTCTCTATAAATCCCACCACAGGAGAGCTTAGTGTACAGAAAACTTTGGACAGAGAACAACAATCTGAGTATATTCTCACTATCAGTTGCATAGATTCAGGTGAGCTAAAAATAGGATTATTTAGTGAAATTCCAAAATATTTCCACATGTTAAATTATCTTTTTTTTTTCTTCTTTTTTTTTGCTTAAAATATTATTGGTTATTTATTTTAATATACTGCGACAGAAAATAACATTTTAATATGCTAAATAAGCAATGTCATATTTCTGTAACCTGCTATGCTACAATGATTTTGCCTTGAAATTTCTTTAAAATAGAATAGAAGTTTTATATTAACTTATTATGTATGTTTATTATTAGGTTCTCCTCGACAAACTGGCACTGGCACTGTAAAAGTCATTGTTGATGATATAAATGACAACCAACCACAATTTGCTTTCAAAGAATATTCTACATATATCATGGAAAATCTTCCTCCACTTTCACCTGTTATCACCATTTCTGCTTCAGATGAGGATATTGGAAGAAACGCTCAAATTCAGTTAGTACACATTTTAATATAGTGTTTTATATCATGTGCGTTACTATTTCTTTATATAACGAATATTTAAAAAAAAATCGTTTTCATTTATAAAGGGGTGCGTACTTTAATTCCTCTTTTGTAAACAAATCTTTCCTTTCTTACTTGTTCTTAGCTTCTTTTCCTGATATTATTAATCTGAAGGGAAAGCCTTTTTTAAGCCGAAAGACCTCGGAAAATGTGTCTTATGCATTTTTTATTCTTCATAAACTCGCTTGTGAAGATCTCTTATTTTCTTGTCTGTTCTTGGCATTCTTCGTATAAACATGGGGGGAAAGTCAAATTTCAAATAAAATATTCCGATTTCAGTTTCGAGACTTTTGAATATATAAACAGATTTATTTATTTTAGATTCTTGACACATTACACTCATCACGAAAATTCAAAATTATTTAAATTATCTGTATAATTACATCTAACCTATTTTCATAAATAAATTGATTTTATATTAAATTAATGAAATGCATTTTCCCATTTTTATAATTCTAGAATAAGTAATTTTCGTTATTTGAAATGTATATAACTTATTAGTGCTTTTTTCTGAAATCTGTAGAAATTCCTAGTTGTTAGGAAATTAATAATTTCCATCATTCTGATTGTTGTATTGGTCTTTTGTATATCCACTAGATTCAGAATATACTAGTTTTATCTCAGTCGTGTGTATAAAATGCATTTTAAAATATAAACATTGAATAAATCAACGATAAATGCAATAATTAACCATTATAATAATTGAACATTTATACAGTATTTTATGCCTTGATTGATATATTACATTTCTGTGTAGGTATTCATTACTTGGCAACAACGAAAACAAATTTAAAGTTGATCCAGATACTGGAACAATCAGCACCAACGCAATTTTAGATCGGGAGGAACATGAGACATACAATGTGCTACTTGTTGCTCAAGACTTGGGGCTCATCACTCAGCATAAAGCTGTCACTAATGTTACAATCATTGTTGAAGATGAAAATGATAACAGGCCAGTATTTGCTGAATCAAGCTATACTGTATATACACCTGATACAGCTGTTGGTGGTAAGTAATAAACTTTCTGTTACAATTCTTAAATGTTGTCTATGAAGAGTATTTTTTAGTAATAGATAAACAACAATACATCAAACTGCTACAGATTCTTCAAACAATGATTGAAATTTTGTTTCTGAACCATCTTTTGATTTTTAGCTTAACCCATCCTAAATTACGCAGTATCAATATGTACTAGTATTTTCATTTTAATGAATTTATGATTTCTATTTTACATATTACTTCTCATTCCTTCCCCATTTATTCATAATGTTATTGCCTTTTTTTAGGTCATTTTGTATTCGGAGCTGTTGCTGTTGATTTGGATGCCGGTTTGAATAGTCGGCTAGTGTACCATCTATCAGGCACAGATGCTGATAAATTTCAAATTAATCAAGAAACTGGTGTTGTGAAACTTGTGCAGAAATTAGTAAATAAATCAGAAGGTTATCAACTAAAAATCCATGCCACCGATAGTGGGCAGACACCATTGTCTTCTACCACTTTGGTGAATGTTTTTACTGAAAAATTTCAACTCTTCCCTCGATTCCATCCAGGGTTAAGAAGCTTCAAGTTTGCTGAATCTTCTGAAAACTTAGTTGTTACACGGGTATCTGCTGTTTCACCAAAAGTCAATGATGCTAGTAAATTGAAATATTACATTGCTGGAGGCAATTCTGGCAATGCATTTAGTGTAAATTCAGAGATAGGTGAAGTCAGACTAATAGGTGGACTGGATCGCGAAACTATATCTGCATATGAATTATGGGTAGAAGCAAGAGATAGCGATACGCCTTCTCTCGCGAGTGCAGTTAAATTAGAAATTCAAGTTACAGATATTAACGATAATTCGCCAGTTTTTGAAAAATCTGTATATAATGCGACTGTGAAAGAAGAATTAGAACCACCATTATTTGTTATACAAGTACAAGCATCTGATTCAGATTTTGGTGTTAATGGAGACGTTGAATACCATTTTGATTCTGAAGAGGAAATGAATCATCCTTTTTCCTTGGATCTGAAAACGGGAAAAATTTATACTACTGAAGTCCTTGATCGAGAGACTATTGATGAATATAAAATATTCATCAAAGCTGTCGATCATGGAACGCCTCAAAGAACAAGTTCTGCTACAGTTTATATCAACGTTCTAGACAAAAACGATAATCCACCAAGATTTACTAGATTGTTTAGTGCGAATGTTACTGAAAATGCACCGATTGGAACATTCATTATACAAGTGACCTCTTCCGATAAGGATATTAATATGAATGCTAATGCTACTTACAGTTTCACTGAAAACCCTGGTGGAAAGTTTAACATTGATCCTGTTTCTGGTAATGTTACTGTTGCCGGGTGGATTGATCGAGAAGTCAAAGATGAATATTTATTGAAAGTAGCTGCTGTCGACGGATCATGGCAAGCTGAAACTCCCCTGACGGTTCTAATTCAAGACGTCAATGATAATGTACCCGAGTTCAGTCTTCCAGAGTATACATTCAATATTCCTGAGTTAATGCAAGGAGTTTTATTTATAGGGCAAGTTACTGCTACAGATCGTGATAAAAAGGGTCCTGACTCTTTTGTTAGTTATTCCTTAAAACGGCCGTCTGACCTATTTCGAATAGACCCAAGTACTGGAAATATTTTAAGTAAGCAAGTGCTTTACTATAAAAGAACGTTAAAAGGGTCATCACCGGAAAATCAACATGTCCTTCAAGTTGTTGCGACAGATCATGGTAATCCTCCTCTAAGCAGTGAAGTAACTGTAGTGATAAATGTTATTGACTCGAATAATAATGCTCCTGTATTTCAAAAGGAATATTACTTTTCTCCAATACCAGAAAGTGCAGCAATTGGATTATCTGTATTTCAAGTTGTTGCTGAAGATAAAGAAGATGTTGGTATCAATGCTGAAATTGAATATTTTAAAACTGGTGGAAATGGCTCTGAGTATTTTTCAGTGCACAGAACTACAGGTAATAACAATCCTAATATTTTTTACAAAATATTTTTTAAAATTTCAATTAATATCATTACATTATTTGATTTCAGATTCTAGATCGTATCCCCCCTTTTAAATATATAATTTGTTTTTTTAATTCTAAATCTTGGTAAATGCGGTTTAATGCTGCTTAGTTAATCAGAATTTGTTAAATAATAGCATTTGAATAATATGTCATAAAACTAATTCATTATTTTATCAAGCACCTGAAATTTAAATTTTTATTTACTGTAAGTGACAAACGTCTTGCAGAGGAAGAAAGGTAAAATGTTTCAAGAAAATCAAACAAAAGTGGAATCTGTATTTAAGGGAAGGCGGTGATCATTTAAAGATAGCTATATTAATTATATTTATCTATTAACTATATGATAGGTGGCAAAACTGTATGCATAAGAATGAACTTTGATTATTATGTATTATAACTATATGTTTTACTTCATCTTATCTTTATTTTAGTAATAATGCATTTATATAATTATAGGTTGGGTGACAGTGTCAAGTCCTTTGGTTGGATTGAAGAATAAATGGTTTGCTATCAATCTTAAAGCTACAGATAAGGGAGTTCCTCCTAGATCTGCTGATGTTGTTGGCTTGTTTTCTATCACAGATGAGAATCACTATTCTCCTGCTTTCACAGCTTTAAGTTATCAAGTAGTGATTCCTGAAAATGAACCTTTGCTATCAGAAATTGTCACGGTTACTGCAACTGATGAAGACAAAGGTAATTTCATCTTTAAAATAAAAATTCAGTGCTCTGTTATTTTATTTCTTCTGTTTTATATTAAACTCTAATACTAGAATATCTATGTAAAATGACTTCAATAATCTGGTGGTATTTTTCTTTATCAATACCCAAACTTAAACACTGTATAGTGACTGATTAAATTTTTTGATAAAAGATATATTTTCTTTAATTGTTTTAAAAGAGTTTCGTATTATTTACGAAATTTTTATGTTATTTAATATGCAGTGGACACAAGTCATTTTACATTTACATTACATTACAAGTCATTTGACATTTAAGAATGCTAATATTTCCTCCTTTTTTCTACTTTTTAGGATTTAATGGAGAAATTATCTACTCAATATTATCAGGCAATCACGACAATCAGTTCCAAATATCTCCTCACACTGGAGCAATAACCATTGCTAAATATTTAGACTTTGAGAGTGTTAGTACATACCATTTAAATATTCTTGCATCAGATAGAGGATTCCAAAGCAAAAATTCTACAGCAGTATTGACCGTCCTTGTTACAGATGTGAATGACAATCCTCCAGTATTCAATTCCACAAAATTTGATGTCTTCCTTGGAGAAAACGAACCCCCGGGAACATATGTGACACAATTAATAGCTTTCGATGCAGACTCTGCGCGAAATAGTATAATAGAATACTCTGTTGTCGAAGGAGATGATCATACTTTCTTCAGCGTTAATCCTAAAAATGGTGTTGTAACGTCTAAATATTCTTTTGATTATGAGCAGAAAACAAAATACACTATTCAAATAATTGCTAGTAATGTTGGAACCCTTCTTTTTACTTCTACAGTTGTAGATATTCATATAGTTGGTAAAAATGAGTATTACCCGCATTTCATTCAGCCTGTATTTCAATTTACTGTCAGTGAATCTGCTGGTGTTGGTACAACTGTTGGACAGTTACAAGCTGTTGACGAAGACAGCGGTGTAGACGGTGAAGTTTATTTTCTGTTAGTGGGTAGCAGCAACAACAAAGGATTCCAAATTGATTCTAAGAGTGGAAGTATCAAAGTTTCTCGCGCACTGGATAGGGAATCTCAGTCTCGTGTTGTTCTCACAGTACTTGCAAAGAATGCTGGCAGTATAAGAGGAAATGACACAGACGAAGCTCAAATAGTGATCAGTATTCAAGATGGAAATGATCCTCCAGTTTTCTCAAAAGATGTGTATGAAGCCAGGGTGAGTGAAGCTGCTCCATTAGGCACATCTGTTGTTTCAGTATCTGCAGTAGATAAAGATGTTCACCCGAATAATAATCAGTTTTCATTTTCAATTCTTTCTGGTAACAATGACAAAGCATTTAGCATAGATCCACAATCAGGAGCTATATACACTGCAGGTAATCTTGACAGAGAAACACATCCTGTATACAATTTAACTGTTACTGCAACCGATAGTGGAAATCCACCTCAATCTGGTTCTACGCTAGTAAAAATATATCTTGATGATGTTAATGACAATGGACCTACGTTTGATTCATCAAAAGTAATAGGTTATGTATTGGAGAACGAACCACCATACACAAATGTTATGGTTCTTAGCGTAACTGATCAAGATTTACCTCCAAATGGAGCACCCTTCAAATTTTTCTTGATTGGTGGTGAACATAAAGATTTCTTTGAAATAGAAACCCATACGGGCTTAGTTAAAACAACCAGGAGCCTTGATAGAGAAACAACACCTGAACTTGAGATTTTGGTTGCAGTTCAAGACAGTGGAACACCTCCAATGAGTTCTCAAAACTTAGTTAAAATAATGGTGCTTGATAAGAATGATAGCCCTTCAACTTCTAGACCTCTTACAATTTTAGTCTGGGTGCACAATAAAAGTTTCCCAGGAAGAAAGATTGCTGATGTGCATCCACAGGATCTTGATATAGTTGGACAATATCAGTGCCAAATTGTGGAGGGAAACACTGCCATTTTTAGGATTCCTAGAAAGTGCGATTTACACACAGCCAAATTCGAAAACCCAGGAATTTATACACTTACTGTCAGTGGGAATGACGGAAAGCATCGAAATGTGTCATCTACAATCCGAGTGAAATTTTTGAATTTTGACAACTCTACTCTTGAAAACAGTGTTTCTTTGAGAATTTGGAATTTTTCTGCGGATACCTTCTTAGCCATACATTTTGATAATTTCATGAGGGTTCTGGACAGTATATTTAAGGTAAGTTGTAAAATTTGAAATAAGCTTTACGGTTTCAAATAACAATAATTGTATTTAGTTCTAAATTTTTAATAATACAGTGGACGTCGCTTAATGCCATCACGGTTAATGTTATCATTTGCTATATATTATCAATCTTTTGGTCCTGTGCCACCTTATTCAAATGTACATAGAAATATTCGTTTAGTATTATTACTAAATCGTTTAATATTATCAGTCTTGAAGAAGAAAATTGACTGATCATTCATTTTCAGCCAGCATTAACAATTGACACTCGTGGAATATCTTGCTCCATGTTTAAATAAACATTTGGAAATAATTTTTCCTATGGGAAACTGTTCACATCCTCTTAGATTAGAGACCGGTATGGATTGGTTTAAACAGATTCCCTACGCTTTCAGTTGTAGCTTGAAATCTGTTGAGCAATCATAAGACACTACTACCTTCGATTAAATTGTGAAAGTAAAATGGATAAAAAAACATTGATTTGAGTGTTTAAGATAAATTTGAAATTCTTAGAAGATACTGAAGTTTAATTAAAATGAGTTAAACACAAAACTGCAGTGCAGATAAAAATTTCAATCCTTCTTCTTTGTTAAATTTCAAAAAATCACGAGCGTTTTGTGATCAAGACTAATGAATAAACATTGATTATTCCATTGGGGACCAATATGGTGAAGGAAATCCTCCAATAAACGCCAAATCATGTCTAGTTTTTGTATTTTGAAACAACTCAGCAACATCACTCAGCAACATTTTAAAAAACTGTACTTGTACGGACAATTTGTAAGTGAACTGTTAAGGTTTAATTTTTGATAAGAAAAAAAATTAATGAATTTGTTTTAATTATTTTTGGAATAAATTATTGATAACTCTATAGTAAGTGGATTTTTTTTTCCTCTCTTCACCCTTAATGTGATAAAAATATATCTGATATTTCTCAGTCGGTTATTATTATCAGTCGTTTAATGCCATCAAAATTCTTTAGTTTCCAAGTGATCACATTAAGCTACAGCTATAATACATAAAATTAGAGTTTTTATTAATTTTTTATTCCATATGATGCATCAGTCATCAATAGTTACAATTTCTCTAAAATTATAAAACATAAATTTCTTTCAAAATATTAATTTATACTTCTTTTTTTTTATTTAGTCATCAAGTCACCCAGTTGTCTACAGTATTGTGAATGTGGAGGAGCACTTGGAAATAACTTTAGCTTCGAAATCATCAGAAAGTACATATGTTCCACCGCAAGAAGTTCTTTCCTTATTGAATGAAAAGTCCTCATTTCTTAGAGAAGCGGTTGAAGATAAAGATATTGATATAGGTTACAATCCTTGTGAAGTTTCACCTTGCCAAAATCAAGGTACTTGCAGAAGTTTCATAGAAATGAAGGACTTCCTATCAATTGTTGATTCGCCGTCGTTAATATTTACATCACCTCATGTTGCTCGTGAGTTTTCTTGTCAGTGCCCTCCGGGATTTTCTGGATCCATGTGCCAAAATCAACAAGATCCTTGTTTGCCAAATCCTTGTTTCTCTGGCAGCTCTTGCCATCAAGACGGTACTTCTTTCCGTTGTGTTTGCGGTCCACAGTATCAAGGAGAAAGATGCGATATTCCCCGTAAGGAATCTTGTACAACATCACTTTGTAAAAATGGTGGAACCTGCCAAGAAGCACCAAATAGTGGCTTTTTCTGTTTATGTAGGCCTGGATTTAAAGGTTTAGTTTGTGAACAGACTGCTGATGCATGTCGTCCAAATCGTTGTCTTAATGGAGGAACTTGTGTTAGTGAGAACTTAGGTGCGTATTTATCTACTTCTCTGTTTCAAATTTATTATAGTTTTTTTGAAGAAAGGTTTTTCCATCACCTATTTATAACATTATGTTTAAATTTAATATTGGTTTAGAAAACAATGATTTTTATCCATTTCCTAACTGGTGAAGCCTGTCATTAAGATTCTATATACAACCGCAGATTATTCATTGTGATTCCCTCTGCGCGTAAATTTTAACAATGGAATATCCTAATCACCCCGTATATCATTTTACTATTCTGTCCTAATGTTTCATTACGCCAAGATTAATAGTTAATGTGAAAAACATCCCTCGGGTGGTTGACAGGAACCAGATCTGATCTTCAAATGATTTGAAAAGTAGGTAAGCACTTTCCTCGATCTCTACAAGACCCCCCCCCCTCGCCATTTAAGAAGGTCCATTAAAAATGTTTACTGATTGTGAAATGTTAATAATTAACTGCTAATAAATGAAGCGAATTTTTAAAATACATTTTTTTTGTAAGGATACATTAGCCTAATGAAAAGAAATATATAATTGTCATAATTTACGCCAAAGAAAGAAAAAGTATAGTAAACAGCGAAACAAACATGTGGGTGCAAATCTTATTGGAAACTTTAACTATATAAGAAATCAATTATTTAAGCCTCTAATTATATCTTTTCATGTAATTTTCAGGTTATCATTGTGTTTGCACATCAAGTTATTTCGGTAGGCATTGTGAAAAATCATCATATGGTTTCCATCCTTATTCATACATGGCATTCAATCCTCTTCAGCCAACAACAAATGATATTTCAATTGTCTTCTCAACAAACAGGCAAAACGCTCTTCTCGTATACAATTTTGGAGCTCAAAGTGGTGGACGATCAGATTTCTTAGCTTTAGAAATAATCAATTCTGTGCCTACTATGTCTTTCGGTGGTTCAAGAACAGCAATAACAAGAATTTCCACTAATATCGTTGTTTCAGATGGAAGGTGGCATAAAGTAACTGCAATTAGAAACGGAAAGGTAAGTTATTACATTATTTTTTTTAGTTATTTCACAATTTATCAAAGCTTTACAGGTACGATTTAAAGCGTAGACGGTTGTCAAATCTTATCTAGGTAAGTGGTTTTTAGACACATAACTATGGATGATTCGGATTGAAATCAACTAAGGTACTTCAATTTTGCTTTTATCATATTTTAGTGGATTTTTAAAAAAATTAAGTTATGTATTAAGTTATTTATGATGAAGTGAAAATGCATTTTGTTTCTCATTCATTTTCAAATAGTAATATGATGTGGTATTTAATATACTGTAAATAAATTAGACAAGTAGTATGTATGCCATTAATCTTAGTTTTAAGTTTTTATTGGCTGAATGTATGTATGAAAAAAGAAAAAGCCCAATTTATTTTTATGATTTTCAAAAGTTCATTTTAGTCGTTAGAGTTTATTAAGACTTGTATCTAATCCTTTTTCTTTTAATTAGAAGCTGTACTTATTTATGTAATGCTCTAATGTATATTTAGTGTTTAAAACAATTGCTGGAGAATCAATTAATTTTATTTTCAGATTCAAAGCATGTTTATTTAAAATATATCATGACTATTTTTAGATGTCCTCGGTATCCGTGGTACATTGCAATGAGAATGGAGATACATGTGAAGAATGTTTACTTGGTAATTCAACGTGCTCTAAATCTGCTTCTGGTCATACTGGGTAAGAATGAAATATGGAATTTAGAATTATAATAATATACAGTGTCCACAAAAAGGAAACAAACTTCTGTTTTTCTAAATACTGCACTTAGATATATACTTCCTCTTACAAATTTTCATTAAATAAAGTAGGCAATGTATGAAAATTTTTGTTTTCTGTGGAGATTAAAATTAAAAAAGTTTCTTAAAAAAATTAATTTTTATACGGTGCCCATAGTGTAAAAGTGTCTATTAGTACAATGTTTCAGTTATATTCATCAATGCGCATATAAAGTTTCAAGCTTCAATCTATAAAATTCGAGCGAAATGCTTATTTTAAAATTTGGAGGGACTTATTACAAGTTTCGATAGAATCACTCATTATATCGGAATTTGAGAAATTGAGCATTTAAGATACTTCAGAGAAGTAGTAGAATGCCGAAAAAGAATGGAAAATTCTTTGCTCGGAATTGTATTTATGATATTAAACTTTCCAATGTGACCACATCTCTCTGTAACAAGGAATGTTTTGAAATGTTGATGATTTATATTGTATGTTATCGTAATACTGGCCCATTTGCCGAAGAATGCAAATATCATTTTCCGAATTTCCAGCATTCTTGTAGAAAATGTATTTACAGAACAGTTTAGAGATTTTCATGTTACAAAATTCTTTCTACCTTGGGAAGATTGAGACATTATACAAGTGATGCAGAACATGCCATTTATTTTTGGTTTATTTATTTTTCAAGTTACCTTCACGCTGGTGTACGAGCAATCAGTTGAAAACTCATCATCCCAAAATTGCTAATACAGAGAATACTTCAATACAATGACTGGCACCTTATGGAATTCCTAGGCTTCATGAACAGTTACCGTCAGATCTTGATCAGCCTCCAAAATTTTACAGTTGGATCTCTTTTCAACGGAATCGAATCTTTCTTTACTCAAAAATTTAATGTGGACATACGAATGTTGCTTTAATCGAGATGGAAGCATCAATTGTCAAAACAATCACTTTTAAAACAAAAAAAAAATCCACTAGAGGCTCATTTTTAGTAAAAATTGTCCGTAAATGTATAGTGAGACATTTTTAGAACTCTTTGATTGATCCTGTTTTGTACAACAGTATGCTGAATGGTGATTGATCTATTCAGTTAGTTTTCAATGACATTATATGGGAAATACTACTTTGAGTAAAGTAATAGTCGTAATGGTAATTGTGTAAAGGTGTAGTCGTAAATAGACAGTGATCCTTCTCATCGTATATCAACTGTAAAACGATGCTGAATTCCTCGGTATGTGGATTGGCTTCCAAGGATCTGTTGAATTTCTTCCTTGTGACCTACGTAGAAGCCTGTGGCTTTTTTCTTTATGGCGTTGCTTACATTCTTCTGCATCAGTGTATAATACATAACATATATCAGTGTATATTTTCTGTAGACGTAGCAGATCTTTGCCGACGAATTCAACAAACATGTCTTGATGTCACAAGTGATAAACTAGATCGCGTACACTCAGCCTTATTAGAAAATGCAATTTTGTATCACTGTCAAATGTATTCATTTGGAATAATGTTTTTACACATTTTATTTGTTGGATTGTTTGATCATTTTTCAAAATTTAATGTGAGTTAATAAATGCATTATCATGTAAATGCAGTATAATTCTGTCCTTTTAATAATTTTTTTACGATATGTTTACCATACTTGAAAAAGACAATGAATGCCTTGCTGAAACACCAGTTTAAAGTAAAGAAAAATGGTGTAGGTCAATAAATTTGCCTTTTAATATTTCAGCAAGTTTTACGCATAGAAAAATGAAGTTTTTAGCGCTTATAAGATAAGTGTAAAAAATATTTTACTCATAGATATTATTTCGCTCTGCGGGATGTGTATAGATTTAATTTTTACACTTGTTTACTCTTAACCTCTGCAAAAGCCAATGTATTTTCAGACCTCTGAATACCATATGAAAGTATATGCCTAATTACAATAATTAAGGAAATAAACGCTTGTTCCAAGGAAATAAACGGTTTTGAAACACCTTGTATATTAAATTTTTATTATTGTTAGTAGATTTCTGTTGTTGATAGTAATTGATTATGTTATAATGTGTGTTGACAATTTTTTTAGGACTCTCAACTTCAGTGGTAATCTAATGTTTGTTGGAGGTATCGCAACTGTCGATCCTATTTTAGAACGCCCTGGTCAAGTTTCTACTAGTGATTTTGTTGGATGTATGCGAGGTTTATCCGTTAATGGACGAGAGATTGATATGAGTGCTCCCATTAAATCTGCATTTGTAACCTCCACCTGTGGTAGGAAAGAAAATTCTTGCATTACTTCTACTTGTGGGGAAAGTGCTACATGTATTAATGATTGGTTTACTACTTCCTGTATTTGTGACAACGATATGGTAGCAACATCTTGCATTGAAGGTAAACTAATATTTTATTATTGAATTTAAATTCCTATTTTACGCATTATTATGATAGTAATTGATAATTGAAAATATTCTGAAAAATATTAAAATAGTTGAAATCTACTTTTTATATATATAAAAATATTTTGAACTGTTAATTTTGAATTGTTATTTTTTATGAACTTTAGCTATAAAATTTCTCATGTCTGACGATATCTTTGCATCTGACAATTTCATTTATTTTAAACACATTTGCGTCTTATAAATGAAATTTTGTTTACTATTTAAACATTTATTTACGAAAGCTGGAACGTTTTACATATATGATAGAATTATAGCTAGACATTTTATATAGTGGTGCCTCATCCATTAGGACTGCACACCTGTAATCTCCCCCTAAAATTATTTTAAAAGATTGCTTTTTCATTTTCAATTTTGTTGTTCCATACAAAAAATTCGACGAACAATGAAAATGGGAAAAGAGACAGGAAATGAATCAATAAATAGGAGGAAACCAAATTGAGTCTGGTCTCCAAACAGCCCTAGAAAGCATCAAAATTAGTTCACTGCGCAATAGTTTTGGTATGCTAGGAGGTGAAACTAATTATCTTTCTCACTGAGTTTGACAGTGACTCGTTTTCTCCGTTTGCAGCCTGTTTTGTGTACAACCTACTGTGTGATGCTGCTTTTTCTCCTTCCCTCCCACGCAAGGCTTGCCTTTGCTCTTTTGATTTATACTTTCATCGACTTTGCTCGTTTGCTATTTCGCTTTCTTCGCTCTAGTTTCGTTTTCAAAATGTTCCGGTGGAAATTCATCTGTTTTATTACACATTTGTTTTTATTAGAAATGATTCATCGAAAAAAAGATGCTACAATAATTTTTTAAAATAATATTTAAAGTATTTTTTTTCTGAAATATTTTTTTTGCAGTACTGCTTGTTTCTGAACTGACCAGTCGACACTGATTTTATAACGTATCAGTGTCTTAATCTTGACCGAAAATAATTTAGAACCAGTATTCTTCCGTCATATGGCAGAAAGATTTGTTTCCCCCTTTTCTCATAAAGTGAATCCAGCACAAAACAATAATTTTAGAAAAAAAAATTGTAGGTGAATACTGTATGTTATTAAATTAATAAAGTAAAATTAAGACTACACGGTAAATGGACAGTTTCAACAGTAAAATGTGGCAGCTGAAATATTTTTAAAATAAGTATTGTTTAGGATAAGTTGGGGTAATATGACCATAAAACCAGATATTTTTAACGTTGGCAAAGTATGCTGCTTAAATTATGTTGAATATTTAACCTTTTTTGAAAGTTGTTTTACATTACATTATTTGAAAGTAGCTACGATTTTTTATTCGCTTCTTTTTTAAATAAAAAACTGAATAATCATTACTTTTTTTAAGGCTTATTACTATGACCATTTTACTCCAGTGTGCGGAGTAAAATGATCATAGATTAAAAAAGAAAATTACTCATAAAAATTATATCATTAAGGACAACTGGAAAGTAAATATACAATATACTCTTTAGAAATAATATTCATATAGAAATTTTAGCATTTGAATTTAAATATGAAAAATTGAAAGTATGTTATCCTATAATGTCGAACATTGGCTCATGTACTGTGTGTCCGTCAAGAAAAGCTTGCCACCAAATATCTAAGTTTATGGCTGTCGCTGTAGGAATAGGTTTTGGTAGGAAAAATCCATTTCGAATTGCATTCCATCGAAAGCTTGAGATTTATTTTAATATTGACACCGATTTGAGGAGAGATAAGATTTGTCGATCATTCTTCTTCTCGCTTTTGTCGCAGTTTCACTTTTTTTTTTATTCGCTTAGTTTGCTTCTTTTAATTTTTATTAACCTTTTTCTTCTGGTTAACATTAATTGCATTTCGTTATTTATTAATTTATTTTTTATTTATTAAATCTTTAATTTTCTTAACTTGAAAGGGCAGTTTTAAAAAAAGGAAGGACTTCATAATCGCAATCATGTAAAATTGTGCATAAAGTTGCTTCGTTTTCATCCGAGAAATGTTCCTTTGCTCCGGTTTATGATAATTATAATTCATTAAATAGAAAAGCTAATTTTTCTTTCTACAATTTGAAATAACGGTTCCTGAAGCAAAATTTTTGTATGTAATATTTGTAATTAGGTTTCTTTTCCAAATATGGAGAAATGAATATCTTGTAACCTGGAATACTGTCTGAAATAAACTCTTGCTTCTTTTTCGGTAGAAATAATTTGAATTGATTTTTAAAATTAGATTGGAAAACAAAAACCTTTACTTATTTCAGTTTTTCTTTAAATCCGGGATCTGTGAGATGCGCCAGAGTGTGCAGATGAATCATTTGAAAATCTAAATAATTTCACATATAAGATTAACGAAGTTAATTGTGTTTTAAAAAGTGTGTGCATATTGAAATCAAGTTACTAAACGAATTTAAATCTAAACTATTTTTAGATAATAGTATTTTAGTATAATAGTTACTAATTTTGTTTTATCCATCCACTTTCAATTTCAACTACATCTTCCTTTTCTGAAAAAGTATATTTCTCAATAAGAGAAGATTTAACAAGACATTTTACTATAAAGAAACCATTTTTCTGCTTACAAATTATAACCAATGAAAGTTTTTTTTTTTTTTGCCGTAATACTTTACACTGCCCAACAACCTGAAGGTGCTTTGTCTGAAAGAGGTACTGTGGTACTTCTGTTTAACCTTTTCTTCTGAGTAGTGCTACTATGCTTTGAAAAGTATGCTTTGTTCATTTTATCTTCAAATGCACTTCACGAAAATGGATTACAGACAAATCTGCAATCAAAACCTCACCTGTTTTTTCCTGCACATGCTTTCCTTCTGCTTTCGAATTTTTCAGTGCAATTTTTGTTTCACTCAAAACTAGAGGCGGTGATGTTGAAAGAATTATGAAGAGGTAAAGTTTTAATTCTTTTGCAGGAGATGCAACGGGTTTTGATACAGCAGAAACTTTATCACCTTTTTTTTAAAACTTAGGGAGTTTTCACTGTCTTCTTGAAAAGGAGATGCGCTGTATGTCACCCGCACTATTATTTGGTTCTCTACTTTAACTTTATTGCTCTACTTTAACTTTATTGACTGGGTATACAACCTTGAAAATTCTTCAAGACATTTTGTGAAGAGAAGTTCTCAATCAACTGTTTCAAAATTACAAGAAAAACAGCAATGTGCTCTCCGGAAACTTTTTGTTCAAAATATCTTTTCAACTTTTATTCAAAGGTGCAAATGATTCAAAATGCAATTTGCAATATATTTTTAAATTATGTCTGGTTTGTGGACATAAATTAGATTAAGATAAAAAAATTAACATAATGAAATATCCATGGTAAGAGGCAAATACATTTTTTTATCTATTGCTGGAAAGAGAAGAAATGTCATTGTGTAACTCTTAAATAATTTGGAAACAGTAATAAAATTTTTGAACTGATCTGTTGCTCAGTAAAAGTTGTAATAATAAGTACTAATAGGATAACTAGATGCACCAACAGAAAAACCTAACCTTATGTTCATCTTCCCCTACTGTAAAACTGCTCTAAAATAAAATAAAAAACTTCACCAGACGTAAAATTCTGTTCTTTAAGAATATGAGTTAATAATGCATCATCAAATTTTCAAGAACTTTAAATGAAAAAAATGAGAGTAAAGTTAGCTTTAAGGTTCCATAGACAGAATCGAACATAAAATTGAAAGTATTCCATTTCATACAAGAAGAACGTTGCCAAATAAAAAAAATAGATAAAAAATATTATTTAGGATACAAAGGATCTAAAAAATCACCATTTCAATAAAATTATAAGCTGTTTGTTTATTATTTTATTAAATCTGTTTTCTGTAAACCGTTCTTTTATTTTACCCCCTTGTTCATTTTACCCCGCCTTATTTAATAATTTTTAATGGTTAAGTTATTGTCACTATTATATTAAAATGTCCTATGTCAAATTTGTCGTAGCATTTTAATTGATGATAAACGCTTGTATATGTAAGCTACATCTATTTTCATATTGTTGCATGTGATATGTGATAGCTGTATTTTGTCCGGATGTGATTTACACTTGCTCTACCGTACAACACTATTGGTTCCTGGTATTAAATTAAAACGTTGCATGTTTTATTGCGTTGGATATTGCATCGACATTGAAATAACAGACTCATTATATCACTTTTAAAGCATAAAATATGTTTAAACGACCACCTGAAGGCATTTCATTTAAGCCAAATTGAAAGAAAATGTGATATTCCTCATGTGAGATTTTTGAATTGCATATAAAATTGTAACTTTTCCTTCATTTTTTTTAATTATAAATTCTGGAATGTAATTAAAATTATTTAGCACTGTCACACGAATGAAGAAAATCGACAGATGTAATAACTGTGTATTTTCTTTTAATTTCAGCTAAAAAGCCATTTAGCATTGGTGGAGGAAGTTTCATTGAACTGATCCCAGAAGAAAAGCATCGAAGGACCTTGCTACTAATAGATAAGGTTAAAGAAACTTCATCTAAAACCATATCATTCCATATACGATCATACTCCCAAAATGGAATCATTATGTTTTCCGGTACTGACGATGAACATACATTATTGCAGGTAACTTATTTTGCACACTGATGAATATTCTCATTAAAAGCTTCTAATGAAATGTTATTTACTTTTGATTCTTTTTATATTGGCAGTCCCATACTTTCCTTTCAGAGTTGTTCTTGAATATATACAGCCACAATCGGTCTCTCATTTTTTTTAAACATAACTAATTCAGCACGCTATCCGAAAGAATGTATCAAAGATAATCTTAACTTAATTTGGCAAAATTAACAGAAACTCAAAACGAAATAAATTCCTCAAACGCTATCGAATAAAATTGGCCATCTTTACAGTGTAGCTGCAACTTCGGGGATACCAGGGGAGTATAAATGCCTCGGGTGCCAATCTTAAGGGATGCCAAAGGGGGAAAAAAACGTTAGTGCACTTTCATTCCCTTTTAAAGTAAATTAACCCTAAGGGATGGAAGCAATTCCAAGCCCGGTTGCCAATTACGTTTGCTAAATCACTGATGACATTAGGGAAATGAAAAAAAAAACATATTGTGGCCCTTTCGCTAGTTATTCTCTCTACCCTACAGGCTACAGCTTCCTTTAGCAAACGGAATAGTGGCACAGCTTGAATTCGTTACAAATCGGAATTGCATATCGATATCTTTTGAGTGGGTAAAAAATGCTGATGTATCCCATTCTAAATTTGCCGCAGTAGATTTATTTATTTTGATTGAATACCCAATGGTTACATGGCTTCTAGACGAAACCCAAACATTTATCTTTTCGCTTTTATAGAATCCATGGAATTTATTCCTTTGTTTTAAATATATATAATATTTATTTATTTTTTAACGTTGATTTTCTACCGATTTTATTTCATTTGCTTTGTCAAAGACTACTATGATATGCTTTTTAACGCTGAGGAATTCATTGCCTTTTGTTCTGAAAAAAATAACACTGTACGGTTTAGCCTTGGCAAAAAATAAATTTGTACTTCGCCTACATACTGATTATCATGCTGCAAAATCCCAAAGCCAATCACTTAAAAAATGTACCTAAACCCTGTTTTTCCTTAACTTTAAATATGTATTTGGCAAACATACTGGCAGCAGCTCTACAAAATCCCAAAATCAAACCAATAGTCATTTTAAAAATTTTTCTAAATTTTGTTTTTTTCTTAATGTTACATATTAAAATCAAAAACTTCGACGGATTCGTAGTAGATTATTTTAGACAAAATAATTTTTTTTTCCACAAAAATTATACCAGTATCAAAGTGTATATCCCCTAACTAACTTTTTCTAGATGGAAACACCAATTTCTGAATGCAAATTCAAATATTTCTGGAATAATTATTTAGAAATTTATGGCGGCAAACTTGTTTTAACCATTTAGCACTAGTATGTGTGGATAAATTATTGAAAATCATGAAAAAAGGATTATAATTGGAAATTTCGAATTCAAATATTAATGCGAAATAATTAAAAAAAATTAAGTAAATATGATTTTCAAATTTTATTTTTAAATTATTGATAGGTTAGATAAAGATTTTAAAAAATTGATTTAAACCATGCATAAATTTTTATTTGTTTTTCTTTTTATTTATTAGCTTATCAAAGGAAAACTAATTTACTCTTCAAAAATGAAATCATCTGATGAAGTAATTGAGGAGTTGGATTTGCCTCTGATAAATGACGGACTATGGCATAAAATTAGTCTTTCTAATCATCAAGGAAAGAATCATCAATTGAATATTAGTACTGATAATGTACTGCATGCCATAAACTCCAAGCAAGTTCTACATGATTTTCTGGATCCATATGTTCCATCAATCACAATTGGAGGGCAGTGGGATCAGCTGACTGGGGATGGACAATTTAATGGTAAAGACTTTTAAAACGAAATTTGCATTTCAATTTAAGAGCAATATAAATATAAAAACATTGTTATAATTTCAATGATTTGATTCAAAAAAATTAAATATTGCGAAATTCATTTTTATTTGAAAAAGTTACTCACCTGCATTCGTTTTATTTCTCAAATTATTATCTTGGTTAGTTTAATTTCTGATTACTGGAAATAATCTGAGTAAACATAAATGAAAGCTTGTGTAGTTTAATATTTTCTTAGTGTTTGAGAGTGTAAATTTTAAAAAAAATTATTTTTTTATTTCTTTTTGATTAGAATTTTTTTGATATAAAAATACATTAATACCTAAATAAATTAGAGAACTGTGTTTAATTATTTCATGTAAGGAAAAATTAGTGTTTTTAATCATAAGGATTTTCATAAATTATGATCTCATATTAATTTATGAAAAAATAAATATGAGATCATGAAATTCAGCCTATTTTATAAATTTGTTTTACAACAATTTTTAGTTGAAAAGTTTGGTGATTTTATAAGAGAATTCGGTTTTGAAAGCCCATATAATAAAATCAATGAAATACGACTAAAAATTATATCTTAATTTAATTTCCTTCATTGTTTTCTTTTGCTCTACTTTTCCTGTCGTTATTTATGGTTTTTATTGTTTCATTTCAGATGTTTCTGGATGCATAAAAGTGATTGTTGTGAATAATGAAGTTCAACAACAAAACTCTTCAAGCTATTTTAAATTATATCATCACGGAAATACTAACTCCATGTGCCAAAGTGAAGCTCTCGGGATAGATAATGTTACAACTGATCCTCTAAGCATTGGAGTGATTCTTGTTATAGTCTTTTTTGTTATTTTACTTATTGTTATCCTCATCAGTTTCCTAGTTTTCAGGAGACGCAAACTAAAGCGAGATAAAGGTCCCAGCCAAATAAAACAAAATGGAAACAACGCTTTCCTTACTAGCGCTAGTAGCGAATCTCATAGGACACATCAGTGTGCTGGATACACTGAAACTGCTAATACAGATGATGTAATAAGGAATCATATGCCGCAAGATCTTGTGCCAAAGAAAATAAAAGATCGTGAGCATACTGATTGCCCACAAAGACCAGATATCATTGAACGTGAAATTCATAATAAACCGTCACCAGCTCTGAGAATCGAAGAACCTCCTCCTCACAATCAGGATAAAACACAGAACAATTTTGTGATGCAAAATTCAGCAGATTTGGAAGCCCCAGAACATTATGATTTAGAAAATGCAAGCAGCATTGCTCCCAGCGATATTGATATAGTGTATCATTACAAAGGATTTCGTGATGGTAATATTCACAAATACAAATCAAACCCACAAGTTCCTAGTTATCATAAACATAACCACAGACATAGTCCGCACCAATTTCAATCAAATCCACCTGTAAGAGAAAGTCCTCGTAATATCTTGCATCAACCGCATAATCCTCTTACGCAACGAGACAGTCCATCATCAATTAAAATGCAAAATACACCATTAGCAAGACTTAGTCCTTCTAGTGAACTTTCGCAACAAACTCCAAGGATACTAACATTGCAAGATATTAGTGGTAAACCATTGCAAAAAGCTTTATTAGCTACAGCTCAGGGCGTTGGATCAAAGCAGTTTCAAGATCCAATGACAAATTCAGATCGCAGTCTGAATAGTCCAGTAAGCAACTTAAGTCATAGCACAAGTAGCATGCAATCAGGCCATCAGAATATAAGCAAATTAAAAGCCAGAGATAATAGCATAACTCTGGGTCTTACAACCGAAGAAATTGAAAGACTTAACGCTAGACCTCGAAATCTTAGTCTCGTAAGTACACTAGATGCAGTATCATCATCAAGTGATGATAATGCAGAGAAATATAAACTTGCAGAACTGTTGGAATCTAATACAGAACTTCTGGAAGCTCAAGATTCTTCCACGGATGAAAGTGGAAATGATTCTTTTACTTGCTCTGAATTCGAGTATGACAATTATGACAAAGTACATCGAGAATTTGGACCACGCAATATGATTTTCTCCAAACTTGCTGAGGAAGATAATGAAAACGATGAAGATTATGCCAAAAACTATGATGGTTTTGACTCTTTCCGAGGATCTTTTAGTACACTGGTTGCGTCAGATGATGAGTCGTCCAACCCACCACCTTATAAACCAACAAATGGTTCCATGTTAGGATGGGACTGTTTGTTGAATTGGGGACCAAATTTCGAAAATCTAGTTGGTGTATTCAAAGATATCGAACAACTTCCAGACAATGTCAATTCATCTGGTCCTGGCCATTCGCAGACTGATGAAGATTATGTATAAAAATTCATTTCATAGTCATTTTGTAAAGAAATGTTGTTTCATTCTGTTGATTTCATTACTGACCTCATCTATCATTGACTGAAAGACTTGCCTTTACATATGAAAATATTTTGTTTTGAAGGAAGTCACTCATGTGAATATTATAGTAAATAGTCACATATGAGAATATTGTAACAAATTTTATTGCGTTCTTTAAAAAAAAGTTGGACACTTTTTACTACTTTTAAAATCAAAAGTGATTAGTGCCTTATATTGAATGGTTTTATGATCTAGTTTAAGGAACTGACAACGCATAGAATTTACATTAATATTTCCATTTTTATTATTGTCTGTTAACGTTTTCTAACATATATTCATCATTTTGTTGCTAAATTTTTATTTTGAATCCCAGACGAATTTTTTGTTTTACTTAATATTCCATGTTACTTTTGTGCTTAAATTAGTTTTATATGAGCATAAGGAGAAGTTTATTTTTTGGAGGGGGAGTTATATGTTATAGAGCGATACCGAATTTTTTTTAACTTATCTTTCCAATTAAAATTTTAATAATTCAGTCTATTAAAATCCTCTTTGTAAAAAATCATGCTTATGTGCACATCTAAGATATTTAAGAATATTATTAAAATTCTTCAAAATACCAAAACGAAGAATACAAATGTATTTTTGCATAATTATATGCGAGAACGTAAATTGGTAATTATGAGCATAAAAAACAACCTCAGGTTAGGTATATGTAGTTTTTATTTTCAGAAAGTAATTATTACTTGATTTTAGTTAATTTTTGTATACTTAGGAGAATTGTACTGTCATATTCAAAATATTGAGCAATAATGAATCCAGGGACAAAATGTTGATTATTCTCCTACGCTCATATTTTGTATAAAAGTGCATAATGAAAAAAAATGTTAATGTTTTGATATTTTTCAAAATAACTTGATTTTTAAAAGTTGTCATGACAATAGAATATGTTGTTAATACCTTATGTATTTTGTTTGTTTTTCCTCAGCAGTCTTGATACCTCATGTTTTAAAGCTAGTCAGTTGGCATCACTTCTGCTTTACATCATTATCATTACTTTATTCTACGAGATTGAGCTCTGTAAAGCTATTTTAAAAACTAAGACCTTTTGTAGGTGCCATGATTTTACGTATATCTACTTGTTTTCAAGCCAGTAATTTTAATTGGTGAAATTAGTATTGAATGAACAAGAACATTCTTCCAAGATAGCATTTTTGAAATTTTTTGGCAACTCACAGAGAATTTAGACATTAGTTGTTTTATTCTGTGGATCCCATGCATTAAACTTATTTATAATTTAAAAATATTTTTATTGTATTACGCTAAAAATAACTCCTGTATGACACAAAAACATATTTTTTATAAGAAATATTTTTAAAAAAAATGATGAAAATACGAAACGTGTTTTTTTTTCTCTCTTTTTTTCCTCCTAAAAATACATTTTTGTCTAATATACATTATTTTTGCAATTTTTTTCAACGTCTATTTTACAGCTTAGAATTTTGGAGAAATGATGTTGTACCATAACCATTAATGGCCGTGACAAATATTTTGTTCCTGAAAGTTCTAAGTCACTTCTTCAACTTCAATTTTATAGATGAAATGCAATGATGTGATTTGAAAAGCAGGTTTTTAAAGCTTATACTTCCATGCCATTGTATTAAGATGTCATGTTCAAAAGTTTACATTTTTTGTACATTTTTATAATATTAAATGTGCCATTTGTGTTACATAATACAGCATTTTTTGTTGTAAGCTTGTAATAAAACTTTTACAATCAGTTTTTATTTCATTTTTTTTTTGTCTGCCTAAATATATTATATTTACTTTGGAGTTACAGATTATCTTATTATTATTTTGTTTTAATGTATTTTTATGGAATATGATTAAAGGTTAACTGGTTTTAAACAACCAGCCATGCCGATATCCTAGTAATAAATTAATGCTTATTAGATAAAGGGTTCAGCGTGAATATTTAATTTTTAAAGGAGTGAATCTTAATTTGCATTGGTTAAAGACGGCTATCAAATTTCTGCCTGAATAATCTTCTTTAGTGAAACATTCCGATAGTATTAAGTGCATTTTTTAAAACAAAACTTTAATAACAATATGTTTATTTATAGGGTTCAAATTATTATTTTCCCTTCCATTATTTTTGCAACCGTCGGCCGTTGGCTCAGAAAACAATCACCCACTACGCATTTCTCTTTATTATTAATAGAGATAGAAAATGATGTTTTAAAAAAAAATTATAAACAAGTTTTCATGCTTAATAGTAAAAAAATAAAGAATTATTTTAGAATTTTTTTTATATCTTTTAATTTATTTCTGTGAAAGAAAGTATAGTAATCGTCAAAATATTCTAGATCGAGGCTTTGATGAATCTCCACAATTCAGACCTTCATGAGCACGAAAAATACATCTTGTGAATTATGTCTGTGAACACAATAGCTCAAAAATGGTTTGAACTAGACAGATGTTGTCAAGGGATTTGCGATGTTGTCTTTACACCAAATTTTTAGATTTTTATCGATTTTTGAAAAAATGCATTGAAAAGCTTCGCTAGTTAATAGCTGCCCGAGCATAATGAACTTTCAACCGAAATGAATTATATAAATAAAATTTGGAACACAAATATTATATCTAAAGTCTTGACCCGTATCAATTTTTGAATTCGTGACCGTTTGTCGGTCTGCACTTTCGCATACAACTTCACCGATAACTCAAAAGCGCAATGATATAAATAAATGAAATGAAATATGTGATTTTGGTATTTAAAATGTTGTTTCGCTTCAAATTTTGGTCTTAATTGCTCTAGAAAAGGGGGGGAGGCATCCAAAATGCATATTTGGTTTTCTGTATTTTACTACGAAGAACAAAACTCTCACGTACGAATCCCTGATGAGAAAAAATCTGAACACTCGTGGCTCTCACCGCCTTGCTCAAGAACCGGAGTTTTATAGAGAGGATATCTTTATTAGAGAATGTGTGATGATGTTTTTTATGAGACCATTCCAGCTTTAATTACACAAATTTCATTTTTCTAAACTTTAAAAAAAAAGATACATTTTTTAAGAATAATTTTTTAAATTTTTATTCTCGTTTAATATAAAATTTGAATGCTTGAATATTGTTATATCCATCCGATTTAAAAAGATGCAAATACAGAAAGAAATCACTGTCACTTTATTCATTTACATATTATTAAAAAATGTTCATCGAGTGAAAAAAAATAAAGGGCAACAAAGGTATTATATCTAATTTTTTTTCTATTCCCTTATATATCCAGCCGAGATAAGGAAACCCAATCAATTCACAGTAGATATGTAGATAAGTATTATATACTGTGTATGAAGTACAAGATTGAACGCTGTACAGCCGTTTTTAAAAAAACACATAGTAGATAAACCCTTTATCTATAATCTCTGTACAAATGAGAGAAATTAAATAACAGTATGAGGAATGTCTTCGAATTATATTTCAAAATTTTAAAAATTAAAAAAATAAGTTTCAGGGATACTACCGTTTTGTCATCAATAAAGTTACCTTATTGGAGTCTAAAAATAGTTCTTTGCTTTTTATCTCCGATTATTTTTTAAAGATATGTCTTAAATTTTATATCTGGGGATTTCACATTATGCAGAATCATTCAAAATATTAAAAATTTGGGGTTGCATTTGGAAAATATGAAGATTATGCAATTAATTTGTAAATGACTTCTTATGTGAATGTAATTCATATATTATTAAAGAGGATGTATATCCACGTTTAATGCGATATTATTCTTGAATTTAACTTTTACAGATTACGAACAAGAAAAGTTCGGATACTTTTTTTATGGATAGAGCCAATTTATCAAAGAGGCAAAGTAGGCAACCACCTAGGGACCTCGAAACCTTGAGATTTTTTCCATGCCATATTCTTAGGATATTCAATTTTTAGCTTTTATTTTGTATAAAGTTCCTATGCTAGAAGTAAGTTAAATTATGATCAAATATCAATCAAACTTAAGAATATTGTTTCTATGATTATTTTTTCACATGCTTTAATGCTTGTAACTTAGTGTAAACTGTTGAAATATTTTGGGGAGCAAATTTTGCATCGTAATATTTGGGTCGTATTAAATACCTTTATAATTTTTTTATCATTTTTTTTCAAAATTGCTTTTAAATTCATTTTGTACTCAAAATTAAAAAAAAAAATGTTTCTGTTCTCAATTTTTCCCAATATTCATTCCAAAAAGTTGCTAAAATAATGATTAAATTTAAAGCAATAAAAAATATCTGGTTTCGAAAGTTAGAGAGAGGAGTGAAATATGCATTACCGAAGGACCATGTATATTTCGCCTCCCGTATAGAGATTAACCCCGTTTTGTTGATGGACTGTTTATTTAAGAAGCAAATGAGATCCAATACTAAATGCCAAAGGTATTTAAAACAAAACATGAAATATAAGAGGCACAAAAGTCTCTGCTCAAATGTAGTGTTCAAATAAAAAAAAGTATGAAACGTCTTAAAAAACAAACCGGTTGAAATTTGAATATGCGATAACGTAGTTCGTCATTAGTTAGAAAAACTTAGTGCCCAGCATGATTGTGTGCATGCGCTGGCATCACCACAGGGCCCATGAGAGAAGCAGGCAGTTGGGTATTCCTTCCAATTGACGTGTAGTGTGTGTGTGAGGACATTATGATATTCACAACGCAAAATTCAACTATCGAGAAGCAGCGAAGTTTATCGGATTTCTGAATGCGGAAGGGATGAGAACGGCTGATATTCACTGCCGGATGGTGGCCGTACATGGGGAACACTGTGTGTCCACAAGTTAGAAAGTGGAATGCCCGTTTTCGTGAAAGTCGAGAGCGTTTGATTGATGACCGGAGGCCAAGGCAGATAAACACGGCAGTTGCGGCCGAATTCATCAACAAAGTGAACGATCTGGTGAGAAGTGATCGGAGTATGTCGCAATGATGGTGGAGACATCAGGGTTGGAATAATGCAGAACAATTGTGCATGGCAGATTCTTTAGCTGAAGTTGTGAGCTCATTGATTTCTGAAGATTTTTAGCGAACCATCAAAGGAACTGCGTATGATGTTATCACTGCAACACCTATTCCTGTATTGTGAAGGCCCTGCTTTCCTGGAGTATATAGTCGTTGGTGACGAGAGCTGGTGCCATCACTTCGTGTCAGAGACAACGCGGAACAGCAATGGAAGCATGAGTCGTCACCTTCTTCCAAAAAATTCAGAGCTGTGCCTTCAGCAGACAAAGGGATGCTCATAATCTTTTTCAACGTCTGAGGTTTGATACCCATCGAATTTCTTGAGCACAGTAAAACCGTTAACCGTGATGTGTAAACGAGACACTCCTACGCAAATCCATCAAGAGCAAATGGCCTTGGCTGTTCACGGAGGGAGTGATTATACTCCACGATATGCTCGTCCACACGTCTCCAGTGCTACACAAAGTATGATGTCCCCGTTCAAGTGGTATCAGCTTGAACATCCATTCTACAGCCCAGGCTGTCGTTCTGATAACTAAAGCTTCAAATTTGTAGTAGTTGCAAGATAAACAAAATTCGAACAGCGTCCAGGGGTATCCGGTTATGGAAATGATCAAGTGTTTCCAAGGCATTCATACTATGAGAGTACATGATAAAATTACGTTGAGTAGAAAGCGAAATTTCTTGAAGAGCATAGAAAATTTCCACTAAATCGCTAGTAAAAATGGAGCAACAACTGTGCAGATGATAGCTCAGTGAACCAGATGGAGTTATAATGCTACAACCAACATATTCATCTGATTTCGAGTCATTTGTATAAATCGGTTTAAAAAAAGAATACTGACAGTGAGGATGATGAAAAAGCTGTTGGGAAGCAGCAGAAGCAATTGCAAATTTATTGAAACCTAAGAAGGGGTCCAGAAAAGAAAATTGCCAGGAATCCCAAGATGGAAAAGAAATCAACAGATGTAATAATAACATTATAAAAGTCTCACAAAAAGGAAGAGTAAGATATGATAGGGCATTATAGATTTTTTGAATAACAGAAAAAACTATACGATAAATGGGATGATTTGGGACAATTTTTGTAAGGAAATAAAACTTTTGATAGTTTCATTGCCGTAAATAAAGTGGCAAACGATGATAAATAACATATAAGCTTTCTACTGGAGAAGTGCGAAAAGCTTTAGATCAGATCATGAGAGCAAAGTAGTGGTATCAATATGCCGCAAAACAGAAGGACTGCTGAACCATACATCATGCAACCTTAATCTATGCGTCAAAAAATGACAGTAGATACAAAGAAGAAAAATTCGATGGACATCCCAAGATGTTTTAGAGAGTACTTTCAAGCTATTCAAGTTTTTCTCACACCTCTTCAGCAATGTTAAGATATGCTGAAGGAAAGTACGTTTACAATCGAAGATCCCTACCAAAAAGCATATTTCAGCCACAACTGGAATTGGCGCATTTCTTATGTGGATAGCAGGATGTAAATGCATATTTCTCTTCCAGCAAAAGTGAACGTGTCGACTTTTCTCAGGAGAGATAGTGTGGCCATTGTTATTACGCCAATTTACCCTCTATTAAATTCAAGTTGCTACCTTGCCATGAGATATGCAGATCATCAACAAAGAGAGTTCCATGAACAGATTATGGTAAAACAAATAAAACGTAGATGAACTATAAAAAGTGTGGCACAGCGAATGCTTCCATGAGGAATACCCTCAATTAAATACAATTAATTACATTACTCAATTAAATACAATAAAATAATTAGAGTAAAAATTACCAACACCAACACGAAAGGAACGATGTGATAAAATGTTTTGTAAAAATATAGGCAAATTTCCTCTAAAACCAAAATTAAAAAGCGTAGAAATGTATCATAGCACTATGCGCGGTCATATACATTTTCGATATCAAAGAGTATGGAGACAAAGTGATTCCTCCTAACAAAAGCGTTACATATTTGGGTTCCCAACAAAATTTTATCAAAAGGAAATCTCATTGCAAAGGGGAGATACATCCTTGTTTCTTCAATTCGTAGATTGAATGAGCATTGAGCATCCACACTAAGTTACATAAACAGTTTGTAAGAACAATCTGTCTTTAGTGCAGGGGGCTGGGTGAATCTTCGCCGGTTTTAGGATTGGTATCCCAATAGCTTCGTACCATTGTGTGGGGTACTACTGCTCAGTCAAGATTTTGTTAAATAACAATAACAGATTGAAAAAGGAAGTTTTATTTAAATGGCGAAGCATGTTATATGTGATACAATCTAATCAGGACTGATTTCATGAGCTTGAAACAAGTCGCTTTCCAGTTCAAACATCCTAAATCCACAGTTACATGGAAAGGTACTCGGTCATTAAAATGCAAACGCAACCGCTCCTTGTGGCTTTTAACCTTTTCCACAAAAGTGTACTAGGAGTCCAGGATGTGATTACAAAATTAATCCGGGATTCCCTCTGACAACGATGACGAATAAGTGCTTTGGCACTTTTAAAAACAACAAGGCTTTCTATTGTCGGGTACCTCCGAAAGATGTTTTTTTTTTGTTTGTTTGTAATTTTTACGACAAAGTTGACAAAGTTCATTACACTATGATCTTTGAAACTTTCTTAGACGTGGGAAAGTTTCTGGGATGGTGGCATTTGTGGCTCTTATTATACTGTCAATGACATGTTGTACCACTTCCGTGATGTCGGAAGTACTGACCATAGTCTCGGTGTTATCTGCCAATTGTGTGAAAGCATCCTAACCAGCTCGCTGGAATAGAAAACGTGGAGGACCAGGTATCTCACCACCTCCATCAGCATGGGAGACAATAATATAGAAATGATCAATATTAATAGATCTTTTCTAACTACAAAGGCCAACAATGGCAAGAGTTCAGGAGAACATATGGCCAGGTCGAGACTATGGAAGCTTATTTCATTTCATGGAAGTACACTTTCTCATGATTATTAAGCAGAGAGAGACAGTTATTAGATATAAACTGTTCAATCTGTCGCCCATGAAAGTTTGTACAATCCGAAATCCACAAAGGACTATGGTCGCTGAAATCGTCGAGAATAATAAAAGGCTTAGGAAGCTTGTCCATTAAGTTGACAGGGTCTTGGTGACAAAGGACATCATGGGTTGGTAAATAAATGCAGAAAACTGTTTCTAAAGTTCTGGCATGAAAATGTGTGTGTCTACAGCCATAGCTTGCAGATTTGTATGCAAACTAACAAGTGCGAGCAGATGAAGATTTCAGGTAAAGATACAGACATTTCCAGATCTATGATGTCAACGATTTGTTCCTTCCGAACACAATTAAAACCGAACAGTTTTAAAGGAATATTTGGTGTCAAGAATGTTTCTGGGATACCAATACAAACGGGAAGAAAGCTGCTGCTGATGGTTTTGATGTTAAAAAGCTTGGACCGAATGCCGTGACAATTCCAAGAAAGAAAGAAATCAGAGTCGCAAGTAAGCTAATCAGCTGTCGGTGCATATGGGTGAGTTGTAGAAACTCCGTTGCTCATGCGCAAATATTCATCTGATAAATGGAAGGAAAAGCAATCAGGAATTTTAGGCATGCCACCAAATATGGATGATAAGTCCTTGTGGGCAATACATTCACAAGTTCCAAAGTGACAAAATTTTTCGGTGATGATTTTTTTTTTAGATTTAGAGAATGTCTAGCGAAATCCTACGTTTCTCAATTTTTAATGTCAGTGAGATTTTGAAATTTTTTTCTTTGATTCCGTTTTTGTTACTTTTGAAGTATCAGGAGTAGTTTTACTAGAATACTCTCAGAGTCAGAATCCGTGATCTTTTCTGGTGGCTTTGGTTTCGAGAGAATTTCACACAGTTAACACATGTAAAATTTGTGCAAAATGTGTTCTGGACAACGGATGCGTAACTTTTATTATAAGTAGGAGTCTATGCTTGAACTTTAAGCCAGCCTTCTGAATAAGAAAGATATTCTTTAATTTTAAGATTAGTAATTTGCTTTTATAATGTGCAGCGCGGGTAGGATTGAGAATGCGAAAAGTGATCGACATTGCAGTACTTGCATTTTTTCTGTGCGGGACACTACTCGTTGTCAGGCCCTTTTTTCTGCACTGTGGGCACATGTTCAAGACCAGCAACAGTTTACTTTCGAGTGTCCAAATGCTGACACTGAAAAAGCCTTAATGTATTTGAAAAAAATGCCTCACTGGTAATCTTATGCATCCTGCATAAACAAATTTTGACAGTTTATGAGTTTGAAATGTAAGTATATGTTTCATTTCAAGGTATTAGCAATCTTGATTTATAGTGATATGGCGCGAATATTTACTCCTTGTGATTTCATCTCTGTTTTAGGGAACTCTCTAGGGGAACTTGTAGCGATTCCCCTCGGTTAATTAACCTTTCAAAGTATTCAAAGGTTGGTGAGGACTTACAATTATAAGTATTGTACCTAAAGCTTTTAATTTTTGAATCTGCTGGGCTTTCTTTCGAGCGTTTAACTCTATCAGCAAGTTACCAGAGCGCATATCCCGAATGGATACAACTTCGCTCTCTATTGCAGATACCGCCTTTTGTACAAGGAGCGGAAAAACTGTTTTAAAAGTTTTCTGGCTTTCTGAAACTCGCTTTACAATGAAAATGGAATCAAAATGTTGTACATTATTAAGATGTAGGAATATTTTTATACCCACTGAAGGAACCCAAATGACCATGAGCCATATGATATATAAAAAAAAAACATTCCGACCGGACGGCAATCCTCACCATGGAGTTCAAAAAAGACAGGCAGCTACTGGCTCTAGACATTCCCAGTCTCGGCGCTTATCTCAGTACTAGTACTTAGCTTAGCATTTAGAACCTAAAAGTTGGGTGTCACCCCCGGGAACATCGACTACCCTTAACGCCAATCCCATGCTTGATCCTTAGAAGATTAATCACTTAGGGGGATAGTTACCGGCCGATTGATACCTTGGGAATCACAGTGCGCCACCCGTATAATGGGTGGCCAAGCATTGCCAACACGTGGGATTTTGGGCTGGCCATGGGAAGCAAGAAGCAAACAGATATGCGACATTCTCTCATGGGGATCTCTCTCGCTTACCATCGAAGGAAGGATGAAAGAAAGCAGAAAGCAGCAGGCTAAGGGGAGAAGAATCTGGAAGATAGAACAGATCACTAAGGTACCCGGGGGGTGAAACCTTTCATATCTGAAGGAAATATACCCTTGAGGCTTGATATGGCGGTGGTAGGCCTAATTCTGGCGGTATGCCAGCAAGTAATAAATTCGTCGATAGTAAACAATTCGAGAATAATGGAATTAATCCATATTAATTATAAAAAATAAATTTATAACTATTAACACTCATAATAAAGGATCAACAATTATAAGGAAAGTAAAAGCACGTCTACTCTGTATGAGTGGGACTGGTTAAGTGACGTATTTTTTAACAGGATATAGGGGACGACACTATACACTGAAACAGGAAGTGGCAGGTGGTACAAACATCCTGACCGCCGTTGAAATAATAATTTCAACATATAAATAAATACAAATTGGAGGAAAGAAAATACATATAATACATGTTAAATCAAATGAAATATAAGCAAAAAAAATTAACTAGTAAATGCAAATACACTAATATATTTGTAATACAAGAATGATAATTAATACATTTTTTATACAGTAGGCAAAATTCAAAGATCACTGATAATTATTTTTCTATCAGGAAGTTTAATATGCACAACTCTAATTTTACTATCTTTCTCTGGAAAAACGTCTGTAATTCTACCTGTGATCGATTTGGTACCTGGAAGGGATTCATTTTTAACTAAAACAAGAATGTCTATTTCAACATTATTTTTGTTAAATTTCCATTTGCTTCTTTCATGTAAATTATTTAGGTAATCTCTCTTCCAAATTTTCTAAATCTGTTGAGATAATCGAGTAACTTTTTGCCATTTTGATAGCGTATTCTCCTTAAAATCAATAAATTGAGGTTCTACTGTAGCAGTAACCGGTCTGCCAATTATAAAATGGCCAGGAGAAAGAGTCTCAAAATTGTCAAATTCTGAAGAAAATGGAGTTAGAGGGCGTGAATTTAACACAGCTTCTATTTCAGCTAGTAAAGTGACGAATTCTTCAAGGATTCAATTTAAAAGATTTCACTCCCGATTCCCACAATCCACCAAAATTAGGAGATCTAGGAGGAATAAAATGCCAATCAATATGTTCATCATTAAAATAACTACTTAATACTTGTCAGGAGATATAACTAACTCACATAATTTTTTTAACTCTACAGTTTCACCTACAAATGTTTTACCATTATCCGAGAAGATTTTAGAACTCTCACCCCTTCGTCCAAAGAACCTTTTTAAGCAGGCATTTAATGTCTGGGAAGTAAGATCAGACACAAATTCCAAATGGATCGCTTTCGTAACCATGCATACAAATATGTAGATATAGATTTTATTCAGTACTCTTTTATGCTGTTTTTTGTTTTTAACAAGAATGGATCACAGAAATCTATTCCACAGTTATTAAAAGGAAGAGACGGAGTTACCCTTTCTTTGGGCAAATTACCCACTAATTGATTTGACGTCACAGGTTCATTTTTAAAAAAAATTATACAATCTGAACAATTTGGCGTGTTATATTTCTACCATTAAGTGGCCAATATTTACGACCAACATGGTATAGCAAATTGTTAGAACCAACATGAAAGTATTTATTATGATAATATCTTATAATCATTAAAGTTATAGCATTCTTACTTGGAAACAATATAGGAAACTTTTCATTGAAAGACAAAGAAGAGTTTTGTAATCTACCTCCAACATAAATAATATTATTTTCACCAATAAAACAATTTAAAGAAGCAAGTTTGCTATTACAAGTACAGGTTCACCTTGGGATAAATTTTTAAATTGACCAGGAAACTCTGTTTTTTGAACAGTATTTAATAATCATATCTCTACTCCAGTAGGTTCCTTGTGAGTAAAAGGTCCAGCGAAGCATTTGTCACTTGGAGACTTGGCATTTTTGATGAATCTGAAAATATAACTAAGAATTCAATTTAATTTATAAAAGTTATTAGTTACAGAAACAATCTTATGAAATAAATCAATTTCTCCTGAAAGCAGCAGAGTTTTAGTTACATAAGTTTTAAATTCCTTCTTAATGTCATCAGTACAGTTCTGAGAATGTTCAGCATGTACAAGTTTTGAATTATCGAAGATCTTCCAACACAGTTCACTTTTGACCAAGTCTGGGGCATTCAGACCTCTGGAAAGGAGGTCAGATGGATTATTTTCAGACGATATATGTTGCCACGATAAGTTTTTAGTTAATTCTTGTATTTTTGACACTCTATTAGAGACTTATGTCTTGAGAAAGTGAGATGAAGTACTTATCCAACTTAAGGAATAAGAATATAACGTTATTTCTGGAAGATCAGTCTCGAGTTCAGCCACAACCTTGTTTACTAGCTTTGACATCAGGATGCAGGCCGAAAACTCCAACCGGGAAATGGATAGTCTTGAGCTGTGCTACTCTTGATTTACTACAAAGAAGATGACAGTGTTCTTTGTGTGAACAGAAACATATACTACAGCTGCAAATCCCTTTTCTGGCAAATCGGCGAATCCAAGAAGTGCGATTCTTACAAGATGCTCTAATATGACAAATCTTGGATTTTAAGTTTTTCTAAATACGGTAAGGATTGGACAAATGAAGTCCATTAGTTAGAAACTGCTGTAGGTAGTTTCTCATGTCAATTTCATTTAAGTAGCCATAATTTTTGCATGAAGAATTTGGCTTTACTTATTACAGGTTCTAAAAGACCATGATGGTCAAATAGGCGTGCGATCTGAGAGAGGACATCTCTCTTCGTGAAGATCGAATTGGTAGGAAGAGAAACTTTGAAACAAAAGGTGTCTGAAGAACTATTCCACAAAACACCCAAAGTTTTTACAGTTTCTTCAGATAACTGATCGAAATTTAAGTCAGGAAACTGTGAGAAACACCATTTGTGCAAATTCATTCCTGCACTTTTAAAGGGAAGAATAAGTTCAGTTTTTAATAGTTCAAGTTCATGGAGACTGGAGCATCCAGTTAAGATATCATCCAAGTAAACATCCTGCAGAACAACATTAGCTGCAATGGGAAAGTTGTCTTTCTCATTAATTGCAAGTTGCTTTAGAACTCGCGTAGACAGGTAACATGCAATTATTGTTCCGTAAGTGATAGTTTTCAGTTTATAAATTAGAACTGGTTCATTTGGACACTTTTTCCAAAAGATTTTCTGAAAATGTCTCTGTTGGGGATTTATTTCAATTTGTCTAAACATGTGACATATGTCACAGCTAAAGAAATAACAATGTTTAAGCGCACAAAGCATTATAGAAAATAAGTCTTCTTGAATTGCACTTCCTTTACACATAACATCAGTAAGGGAGATATTTAGATTAGCGTTTTATGAGTCATTGAAAACCACTCTTAAGGGATGAGCGCGATTGCCAGATATAAGTACACCGTGGCACGGAAAAAAGAATCCATCATCAGATTTTATTTCATCAAATTTCAAAACTTCTTCCATATAATCTAAAGAAAGATATTCTTCAATAAATTCTGTGTAAAGAACTTTTAATTTGTTATCACGGTGTAGACGTCTTCAGAGTTGAACAAGGCGTTTAGACGCAATGATTCTACAATTCCTTAAATTTACATTTTCTTTAATATTTTGTGTGAATGGTAGCGAAACAGAATATCTACCACAAGGTCTCCTATCGTGCGTTTTTTCAAAATGATCTTCACAGTATGAAAGTTGATCGCTAAATTTAGTTTGCACTTCGGAAATATTTTCTGTTTCCCAAAAAAGAGCTTAGAGTGTGATTTAAGTTGCTTAAACCCTTTGAAAGAAACAATGATTTGAATAGTAAGATTCATCATTATACGATCCTTCTAGAATAAATCCAAATTTAGATTCTAGTAATCTGAAGTTACAGCTAGGCAATTGTATTTGGTTTGGACCAAGAAATCAAAAAAGAGTTCATTTCCCAACAAGCAAGAAATTTCTGAAGGTTGATTAAAATCTTTATCCGCAGGAATACAACCTGAAGGAACTTTAAGTTCCGAAATATTTATCCTTTTTGTAGAATGTATTTTTACTATCTTTGGAGTGATGAAAAAGTCACATCATTCAAGCGAAATGTATCATCAAAATTCGAAACATCTGCCTTTTAAAAATGATAAATTCTTAAAAGAGAATTATTTAGACCTTGTACAGTTAGTTTTTATTTTATTTTATTCTGACATATTTGCTGCCTTCAATGTTAAATAATTACTTTCTGAAGCCGAATCAAAAGGACAATGAATAAAAATCATAGCAGTATTAAACAACCCTTTGCTAATAGAATCGCTTTTGGAAGCAAATGTAACTGATGATTCAGACGCTTCGCTCACTGCAGGAGAATTTATTCTTTGATTAGTAATACATTTTTCTTCACATAGTAAGATATTATGCATTGCGTTAATATTTTTGTTTTTGCAATTTATACAGAAAAAAAGAACAGGATTATTTATTAGAATGATTTGTTGACAGGCAGAGATTACATACATAATTTAATTTAACAATTTCTTTCCTTTCAGGAAGTGAAAATTTTTTAATTTATCCCATTTATATAACGGATGATAAAAATTACATTCATTGATGACGCATTTTTTATTTTGCTTGTTTTTGGATAAAAGAGATTTTACTCGCGACGAATTATTATTTCCACTAACAACGGAAGTTATTTTACCTTTTGTTGGGTTATTTTTTGTCGAGAATTCTGGTTTAATAACAGATTCTAGTTGCAGGCATCTTAATTCCAAAAATGAAGGAGTTTTTCTAAGCTGGGAACTTCAGTCGTTGTCAGACTTGATTGGAATAATCTTTGAGATTCCTTTTCAATTTTAGTATTTAACACATGCAATATTATAGCATTAGATAAATGATTAGATTCAAATTTTAGATTTTTTTAAAGATCATGTATGATTGCTAACAGTATCGATTAATGATCTTATTTGAGTAGGATTTTCATAATGAAATTTATTAATCGGAAGTATTTCGGATATGTGTATATCAACTAACGCTCGTTTATTTTGATATCTATTTTCTAAGGCATTCAACAGAGAATCAAAAGTATCTTGATCGCTTTGAATTAACTCTACTTCATTTTTTAAAGAATGTTTTAAATATATGAGTTTTTGAGGTCTTATCCAATGATGGGTTGTTTCAAATAACATTCATAAATTGAGATTTGAAGAGTTCAAATTCTTGAAATTTTCCACTAAATGGAGGCAAAGGAAGTCAGGTATTTTAATATTTGCTTTTGGAATAGTGCAAACTGTTTCACTTTCATTTTCATGTTTGGAAAGAAATACAAGAAGGCTTACCTTCATTTCTTCAGCAAAATTTTCCAGTTAAAGAATAACTTCTAAAGCATCTTTTAAATCCATATCATCAGGTAGAGCACATAATTGACGCTTTATTTGATTGAGTCCTCGCAGAATATCGTCAACTGATGTTAGCTTAGTGCTAAGCTGTATATCATCCTTTTTGGAGTCATCGAAAGGCGGAATTCCTTGATGAAGGTTTCAATCTTATTTAGTTTTTAAATGTGCCTTTTTGACGATTTAAAGGCGTGAGCGACATTTTATAACGCTATCTCTCCGGCTAGACGGACCAATTTTATGTTATGGTGGTGGTAGGCCTAACTCTGGCGGTATGCCAGCAAGTAATAAATTAGTCGATAGTGAACAATTCGAGAAAATTGGACTTAATCCATATTAATTATAAAAAAATAAATTTATAACTATTAACACTCATAATAACGGATCAATAATTACAAGGAAAGTAAAAGCACGGCTACTCTGTATGAGTAGGCCTGGTTAAGTGACGTATTTTTTACAGGATATAAGGGGCGACACTATACACTAAAACAGGAAGTGGCAGGTGGTACAAACAAGGGTGTTTGCTCAAAGATTGTTGCAGCCATATTTGTTTTAACTGCATTAGAATAGTTTGATTTTGCGTATTGTTCAAAAAGGCCTCTGGCCTGTCCAGTCGTTAAGAAATTTCAAAACTTGAATTCTAGCATTTGTCGTTCTGTGATGTAATCGAGATAAATATTTTGATGACGCTTGGTGAAGACCCTCACAATTAGTAAACTTTTCAGGACCTAGGCATCAACCTTTGTGTGCTTCACCACATAAATGGCATTTGTTTTTAGAGTATTCAATTTAGATGCAATAAACTGGCATTTCAGGTATTGCCCTTGTTTATCTATAAAATGTTTGAATTTCTTGATTTGTAAATGATATCTTAATGAACTCTGTTGAGGTTGTACCTAGAATTGTGAAGAGGACAGGAGGAGACTCTCCTAGGGAATTAAATATCCTAAGTCTTTATATTTTAATAATTTCTATGTCATTCTAGTGTGTCAGTGTCAAGCCAATTCTGTCAGAGGAGTTTGAGGAAATTATATCGATGGAAACAGGGGTTATTATGATTGTACTCAAATTCATGCTTGAGCTGCGAACACGATGTTTAATGTTGTGAAGATAATTTTTCTTATGAACTTCATGTTGAAGATATCATCGTGTCTATTGATATGCTGTTTATGGATGGCCTTGGATAAGGGATTGGTTTACATGAGGAATTTTTGAAGTGGTAATATATTAATGGGACCTAAATATGTTAATATCTTTTTATTGCCTTTGGCCAATCCGATAATTCAGTTCGTTGGTAGATTGCCAAGAGAGAAGAAGTTATCGTTTGAATTAGGATTCATTTTGATGCAAGTCGAACCTCGCATTATTAAAGAAACTTTTTCCGAAATTGGGATCAAAACAGTAAAAGTTGAATGACTTTTACTTTACGTTTCGAGTTCATTAGATAAAAATTAGACCTCATCAAAAAGTAAAAAGGAATTAGAACAGATAATTTTACCTCCTTTTTAAAAATAAGAAGAAGAAAAAAAGGAAGACTACGGAGAAGAAACATATTCTCAAGGTGATTGAAAAATTTACATTTGAAGAGTATGCATCATACAACCTCTTCCGACAACCAACCAGCAACCTCAATTCGTAACAGCGGTATCCTATTACTAGAGAAGAGAAAATTAAAGCAAAACATATATTTTCTAATTTCAGTTACTGTTTGAAGGTGCTGCATAATTCTCGATTTTTTTAATAAAATTTTTTTTTCTATTGTTATTCTTAAATATTTGTTCCAAATAACTGTTATTTTAATAACATTTTTAATAAAAAATATTAATTAGTATTAATAATAAATTTACTAATTATAATTAATACTTAATTTATTAATTTAAGTAGCGTGTCATTTACTTAATTATTCTATTTGAGATAAAGTTTTAATTTTAATTTTTTAAAAACCATTTATCTAATTTATTTACTGAGTAAAGCATTTTATAAAGAAATAAAAAAGTGTCATTTCTTTAAAATATCCAATTTAGTTCTATATTCTACAATAGATGGCGCTTTCAGAATAAATGTCAATAAAAAGTCACGTCAAAGACAATTAGAAATTATTTTCATGGGATACTGGTATTGTCAAGTGAGACATCACTGATATTGGAAAGTCAAGAAATCACCGATACAAATGACTTCACACTTACAGACACTTCCTGTGAATAGCCCGAATTACAGTGATATGCGCTTTCGAGAGGTTTCAATGATTCTGAAATTATAAGAAACTGTCCGTTCACTTTTCAACCCATTCACAGATTTCTCCCTTTCCCTTTATAACCTCAATTAAGAGGATGAGAGGCTGGCTTCCAAGAGGTTGAAGTCTATTTCTAGCGTTTCCTTGTTAAGAATTCAGTTAGCCACGTGATCTTCCTGGGCGGAACTAGCTGCCAATCATGTATCACGTGGTCTCCCTGTTGTTGTTTAGTATTTTTTTTTCCAGTAGGAGCGAACTGGACTCCTGTACTAGTGGGAGTGTTATCTCGGCTCTCTCTCTCCCGAGAGAGTTTTGTGTGTAGTTCTCTAGGGCTTCTACACTTTGGCGTAATCATGTGTCTTTTGTTGTTGATGTTACCAATAAACCTCATAAAAGACAACATGTGTCTTCAAGTCATTTCACCCAGACCACAATCTTCACTATCAAATGAATTATTGTGTAATCAAGAAACGCACAAGAAACGCAACGATAATTTATTTTTTATTCCTGTCCTCTTGAGGGAACACCTTTTTTTTTTTTTTTTTTTTTTTTTTCCTTCTTTACACCAGTTCTTTCGATGGTGTCGATCTGAGGCGATTTCGAACGATAAGGTTTTCGGCAGGTGTTCACTACGCGAATCTGAGTTTCCTGACAGTGATTGATATGTGGTTTCATCAACTAACTCTATGGGAACTCAGAAGGATTGAACTCGAGAAAAAATGTTTAGACAACCAGATAGATAAAACTCTTGACAGGAAAAAACGCAATTAAATTTAAAACGACTTTTTAATGCGTTTTATTAAAGTTGACTTCAGGAACGTTTTAACTCATTTTATGCATAAGATATTAAAAAACCTCTAACCTTTTTAGTAAATGATTGAAGAAAACTTGTTCTATTTATCATTTATTGATATTGATAAAATCAGATATTTGGGAGATAGAAATCTCTCTAATGGTATTTCTTTTCTGTTATTAAATTCAACTTAATTACATTATTAACTGTTTATCCTTTAGGTTTGAGTATTTTTCAATTTTTAGTAATCTGTATGGGAACAACTGATATAAATCATATTATTATATTTAACTCATTGGATTTATGAATTCTTTTAATACTATGCAAGAAACTAAATTTGGGAATTATTTAACTTATGAAATTTGGGTAAACAAATGTTATGTATTATGCAGACTATATAAAAGTATCTTAATGTTTCATATATATTTTTACGCTCTCAATGATAAAATAAATCATAGATAGTATCATTTTTGTGACTTCCGCTATAGTATGTTTTTACTTGAAAATTGTGTGTTTTAACCTTTAAACAACAGAATGCAGATTTTGACCCCCGAAAATCATGTAAATGCACTGAGATTCATGGGGATCTCTATTTAATTACCTTGTTGAAGGGTAAAATACACATGAGGAGGAGTAGACTTTTACAAATTATGATCTTTAAAATCTTTTATGATTTTAATGAGGAGTGTTATCAAATTATAGATTGTTTTTTAAATATGAAATTATTAATATTATATATAATTGCTTATGTTAGTGAAATAATATATTAAATTTAGTGATAAGTTTTTTAACTGCTAAAACTATATAGTTTTGAGAGCCACAAACACCGCATTTTACTGTGCCTTACTTATGCACAATACCAATTTGTAAAAAAATTTCTATGAAGCATAGCCAAGAAAACTTACAACAGAAATGTTTTTAAAAAATGTAGCAATTATTTTAACATTTAAAATCGGTAGTTTGAAGATATTTTTATTTTGCTAATAAATATTTTGTAATTAATGAAATTTTATGATTTTTTAATATATTCATTTTTACTAATCATAATTATCATCTTTACTAATACCGCTATGATATGTTTTTATTCGTAAATTGTATATTTGAACAGTTGACCAAAATAACACATATTTTTTTCGAAAATTATGTAAATAGAATGAGATTCATGTGGACCTCTATTGGATTACCTTGTTAAAGAGTAAAATTCAGAAAGTGAGGAAGAGACTTTTACACGGTACAGTCTTTAAAATCTTTTATGATTTTATTGAGCAGTATTCTGAAATTATTAACTTATTTTTAAATATGAAATTATTAATGTTACTATATATAATTATTATTTATATTATCGAAATAATATATTAAATTTAGTGATAAGTTTTTTAACTCCTAAAACTATATAGTTTTGAGAGCCACAAACACCGCATTTTACAGTGCCTTACTTATATACAATACTAATTTGTAAAAAATATTTTACTTAATATAGCTAAGAAATTTACAATAGAAATTTTTTTTAAAGCGTAGCATTTATTTTAATATTTAAAACTGATAATTTGAAGATACTTTTATTTTGCTAATAAATATTTTGCAATTAAGGAAATTTTATGATTTTTTTATGTAGCTAATCTAAGTTTGTTTCTCTTATTAAAACTTTCTATGAAAAAAATGAAATAAAATTCCAATAAAAATAATATGTAGACATTACACACTGGAATATTGTTGACTGATTGTCAAAAGACGGATTACAATCATTTTTCATCGATTCCTTTATTTTCAGAAATTTCGTTTCGATTTAATATTTTTAGATTTTGAGACTTAGCAAGTATTATCGGTATTTTCTCGAAAAAAACTTTTTCGAGTCTACAAAAGCACTGATTTCATTTCTCTTTTATGTGCCTCTCAAACAGTTTTTAACAAAAAAAAAAAAAAAAAAAAAAGGTAAAAGAAAGAAAAAGAAAATTTATGTTAACGTGGCAATTTATTTATTTGCCCAAGAATTAAAATTATTTTAAGAAAAAAATTAGTTTGTTGCAAAGAAAAAGAACAAGAATTAGTTAAAATAAACAATTTTAATGCAAACATTATAATTTTTTCCGCTAAGGAGAAATCCAAGTTACACTGAAAACGAAATTAATAGTATAATAAAAACTTAAAAATTTTAATAAAAGAAACTACTTTCTTTACCACACTGCCAATCACATTACTGATGATGCATAAAAATCATTGATGTATACCTTATGTCAACATTGAGATTTTCTGTTACACATTTTTAAAAAAAGTATTCACATTTGGATGAATTTCTATGCATCATCCAAGATATGCTTAAATACCTACGATTGATAATTTATTAGTGGCATTTTTATTTAAAACATTTTATTTTTAAAAGTACTTAAAAATAAGTCATACATCTGGTTAAAAAACTAGACATTCTTTGGTGGCAGGGAATTCCCATACTAACCAGGCACAGACGATTTAATTGTGTGAATATCAAATCATTTCAGACATAGAAAAATATTAAATATAAGACTAATTATGGCTTTATATCCATTTAAGGGATGTCACATATGGAATTTATTTCCAGCATCGAATGTGTGATGAAACCTCTTCAAGGGAAAAAAAAATATTTTACTGTGAAAGTTTGAATGCGAAAGAAATCTGGTATATGCACAATGAGAAAAGCAGCTTATTGCTTCCAGCGATAGTCAATATCTGGCATTTTTTCAGGTAGAGATGCATAATCCACGATTTTTCGAATAACAAATAATTTTGCTATTATTATTTTTAAGTATTTATTCCAAATATCTGTTATATTATTAATTAATAATTAGCATTAAATATAAAATGTATTAATTGTAATTAATACTTAATTTGCTATTTTAAGTAACGTGTAATTGAATTAATTTATTTATTTCAACTTACTTTTTAATTTTCATTTAAAAAAACTATTTATTTAATTTATTGGAGTAAAGCATTTTCTGAAAAAGTAAAATTTTTTAAAAAGTGTTATTTTTTTAGTTCTTTACCAATAGATGGCGCCAGTACAGTGAACAAAATGAATGCCTTAAGACAGTCATATCACAGGCAATTAGAAATTATTAGGATAGTGCATTGTCAAATGCGAATATCGAAAAGTCATGGTCGCAAATACCGGAGCGGTGACTTCACACTTATGAAAGCTTTCCTGTGATAACTCTACTTTCAGTGATATGAGCTTCAATGATTTGATAATTCCAAGAATAACCGGTCAGTTCTCTCTTGAACCCATTCCCATATATCTTTTTTTCCTTTAATTCCCGTTAAGTGGGTGGGAAAGAGCATACCCTGAGGAAACAAGAGAATGTTTTGTGTTTCTGACATTTCCTTTCCTTTCCCGGGAGAGTCGGGAATCAGCCGAAACCCCTTCTTTTCTTTCAGAGGTGTCGGCTGAGGGGAATTTTCCTTTGCAGTTTTAGGTTGAAGGAAATCCACGTCACTTTTTATTCCTTTTCCACTTACAACATATTTGCCTATGGGGTCAATTCACGATCACGTGACAGGTACCAAACAAACAGCTTCTATTCAATTTTCAATAGTTCTGCGCATTTCGGGATGTCTGCCGATAACGTTGATGAAATCATTGAAGTTGAATGTTACGCTGACTGAATAATTATTAAAAATTTGATTTTTTTAAAAAAAGAAATTTATATTTTGAATTACTTTCTCCAAAATTTTCTTAGTAATGTAATTTTATTTCTGATATTAAAATTTTAATTAGTATTTTCAATGTAATTATTGTCTTTGCATAATTAATTAATATCGCTTTTTAATTAATTTGGTGCTGTTTTATTCTTTACTTTCCCATATCCTTGATTTTTTTTGTCCAAAAGATACATTTTTACAAATGGCTGTGGCAGTTTTTTTGAAAAATTACATTTTTACATATTATTTAATGTTGAATTTTATGAATAAATTTTTTAAAGTAATTATTACTCTCAGATAAGTTAAAATTTTGAAGCTTACTAATTATTACTTTTTTTTCTTATGGAATAATTTTTATTAGAATAGAGACTTTGATGTTTTTAGTTTGCTCAGAGGAAAGAACATGAAACCCAAAGTTGTATATATTGAATAAATTATGTTTATAATTTCAAATCATGAAATATAAAAGGTATAGATACCATTTTTTAATCTATTCAACTTATGAATCAGTTATTTCATTTTAATTTGTAGAAATCATTCAAGGACAAACAAACAAAATGACACCTTCATAATTTTTATTTACACATCACAAAAAAAATTGATAAAATACATATGATAATTATTTGAAAAAATATGATAGAATGGATGTTTCAATGTATTCACCTATTAAAAAAAACTCAAAAACTTTTTTCATTAACATTTGTTTTTCTAGACATAATGAATATAAACATAGCATGACAAGAATGTCAAAGTAAATGATGAAATCAGTTTTATTCAACAGAAACATTCTAGATACTAAACAACACCAATAAAAACATAATGTTGAGCAATATACTTTTTAAAGCAGAACATTTCTGTAATGTATTTTAAAATGCTAAAGTTACATTGATAAAAAATACATTAAATAGATATCGCAAAATAAAACAAAAACATACAATAGAGTAAATTTAATAAACAAGAATTAGGTCATGGTATACAAGTTAAATAGGATATAAAGAGGAGATGGAAAACACACTTTTATGCTTTTACAGAGTTTTATGATTCAAAATCCATATGTTAAAGAAATAGAAAAAAAATAATAAGAGTGAAACATTCATATATCAATGAAGTTGGAAATAAAAAATATATAATAAATGCTGATATGGAAATTGATTTTCAATGAAAAGACCTGTATTTTTTAAAACAGAAATCACAATGCACAGAAAACACAGATGCACAATGGTATTATTGATAACTAATTTCAGTTTAAATACAAGAAACTAATGACATTTCATTTTTAACAATAGAAACAGCGGCTTGACACAAATTCACCTTGAATCTATCTCAAAGCAGGAAATGTATTTGGGAAACTAGTAATAATGCTTTCTGGAGCAATCCATGTTGCTCTTTTGTTATTAGACATGATTACATAGCAATAACTAAATAATATGAATTACAAAAAGATAAAGAAAACTTTAAGATTCATAATAAAAAAGTAAAACCTCATAATGCATTTTATTATAATACCAAAAAATTAAAAGTCAAATACAAAAATTATTTAATGTTAATTAATGGTCTTTGAAGGTTACACAACATGTAAGTAATAAAAAATACTGAATTGACATTATAGAAACATTTATAACGGAGAACCCCTTCAAAATATTTGCGCATTTCAATTCTTGAAATAGCTCTTTCTACTGTAACCCTTATACTGGATATCCTGGGTTATCAATTCTTTCAGTAATATTAAAATGAATAGTCCTTTAAAAATTTAGGACATTTCAATTTATATCCTATTATTTGTACTTTTTGTTCAATTTGGAAACCTTTATCTGCCACCACAACATTATTCGGTTCTAATACATTCATCAGATAGCTTTTAATAAAAAGTTCCTTGTCAGATATGCTACCACAGTATAATGGCTGATGACTCCTGAAGGCATCCTATCTTTTAAAGTATATGACTATCATATCTTTTAAAGTATTTGTTTTCTTATAAAAACTAAAAGTCATTTGCTGTTCTACTGGATTGCTAGGTTTCTATATAGGAAATTCAGTGCAGCCAATAATGACTCTGAATTTTCAGAACCAAACTGTTTTATCATAGTTTCAACAATGACTTATATTTCCTCCAAAGTAATAATGACTTTGGAGGAAATATAGGTAACAATTTCAACTTTTCATAAAAAAATGTTGTTACAAAATTGATAAAAATTTATTTCAAATTCCAGTCCTTAATTTAACAAGTAACAGAACATATAAAACAATTGGAAACTTGCACTCATTTTAATATCATCAACAATATTCTCTGGAATAGATCTCTTTAATTCTCACAGAATCCTGAAGTTCTTGAAGCTCATTTTGCAAATTACTGATCTTGTCCATTATTTCAGAAAAAATAATAGTCTGGGAAGAAGCAGAGTACATTCCACTGAAATCAAAATTCAAATAATTTTGCTTAGTAATCAATTATCTTGCATTTAACTAAATGACATGTATTTTCAAAACTTAGATAAATATATTTCTTATTTGTAGCATTCAATTTATCATATTAAAAACACTTTTAATAAAATACATCAATTGTAAATGCTGATAACAGTCAATAAGAAAACTGAATTTTCAGTGGTTTATAAAGGACTCACTTATTAAATATATTCACTTCCACGTAAGTTTAGCATTATAGCTGTTGTTAATTTTAAGTTAGGAGTGATATTTTTTTGAAACGGAAGTTTGTTGACTTACATCAATTAAATTTAGATAAGATTTTGAAGGTAAAATGTAATACAACATTCATGTAAAAATTTAAAAACCTTTTAAGCATATTCAAAATTATCAGAAATTTCATCAAATGTCAATAAAATAAATTAGAAATGCACTCACTGTTTTGTTTGATTGTCCCCATTTGTTTTTGGTGGTAAATCGCTTTCCGATTTCTTTTTCTTCGAAAGGTTTTTATAAAAAAATATTTGAACAGCTTTGAATTTCAATTTCCTATATTAAGTAAATGGAAAACACTGAATGAATTCTTCAAAATGATCGGAACATATCACCGACATCGAAGAAGGCGTAAAACCTTCTAATCCGAAGCTAATAACCCGTCAGGATTGTTGAAGGAAACTTAAAAAAACATTTTGTCAAGACAATCACTCTTATGTTTCGCATTAGAGCAATCAACAGCACACCAGTATTTGCTCTTTTAACATATAATAAGAGGAAAGAAAATGACTCACAATTATAAATTAAATGTAAGCAAAAAAATCCGCTTCATACTTCGCGGAGAACGTTAATGGCAGACTCATCGACGAAAGCGTTGCGGTTGAAAAATGCCATGCGCATAAGTTCATGACATGTGACTTTTACGTCACATGAATTGACCCCACTGCAGACTTTAAGACTTTACATTAAAATCGTACGATATCACATATGAAATTTGTTTGGAGCATTGAATATCTGCAGAAACTTGTTTAAAAAAATAAATATTTTTCTGTAGAAATTTGAGAGCGAAAGAAATCTTGTTTTTGTACACTGAGATAAGCCGCGCTTTGCTTCCAGCTATGGTCATTATCTTGCGATAGGATCGGGAGAGCTCGGACCTGACACTATCGAAATGGGAAACTCTCTGCATGTGATCAATAGGTTCCGCCGCTCGTCACAAGTATTTGTGGGAGGTCTTTTCCAGAAACGTGCATCAAAGTGTAAGGGACTTTCCTTATGCATGACTGAATTGATTGAATTCTTGTTTGAGAGCTTGCATTGGACATATCGTATCGATTGTTACTTTCTATCGTGATCCAAGACCTGTAAACGAAATATCACCGGTAAGATCGTATCAATAATTTGAATCACACCCCTCTTTGAAAAATATAGATCACTGGTATTTGTGACTTTTTGATATTGGTTATGTAATAACTGTTCATAAAATATTCGCCATCCCTAGTTTCAGAGAGCTTCGGTCTAACTCTTTATGAAAAGAGAATCTCTCTGCATGTGAACAATAAATCCCACAACAACAATGGTTAAGGTTTCTTTTCCTGGAAAGTGCGACAGTTTCCCAATGCATGAATTCTTGTTCTTTAGCTTTAAGTGGAGAGATTATATCGATCGTCACTTTCTATTGTGATCCAGGACCTGTAATAGAAATATCATCAGTAAATTCATATGAAAGATTTGAATCACATCTCTTTTTGAAAAGTATTGTCCTCTGGTATTTGCAATTTTTTGATATTGGTTACATACTAATAATTCGTGAGATATTCGTCGTCATTCCTATGCTGCACAAATATCAAAGTAGAGATGCATAATCCACGATTTTTTGAATAACAAATAATTTTGCTATTGTTATTTTTAATATTTGTTCCAAATATCTGTTATTTCAATCATATTATTAATTAAAAATTATTACTTAATATTAAATATAAAATTTATTAATTGTAATTAATACTTAATTTACTAATTGAAGTAACGTGTGATTGAATTAATTTATCTATTTCAGCCTACTTCTTAAAATTGATTTTTTTCAAAACTATTTATTTAATTTCTTTATTGGAGCAAACCATTTTCTGAAAAATTTGAATTACATATATATGTTATTTCTTTAAATTGTTTAATTTAGTTCTATATTTTACCAATAGATGACTCCAGCAGTAAACGGAGTATATGCTAAGTCAAGTCACAGCAATTAAAAATGATTTGTATGGAATAGTGCATTAAATGCGAATATCGGAAGTGGAGCGGCGGCTTCACACTTTCCAGTGAAGTCATCGCTCTGATAGATTTCAGTGATACGCAATTCAATGATTCGTTACTTCCAATAACCGGTCCGTTCACTTTTCAATCCATTCACAGATTCCTCCTTATCTGTTTTGTTCGAGAACTTTCGTTGGACAGATCGTATCGATTGTTACTTTCCAGTGAAGTCACCGCTCCGGTAAATTTCAGTGATATCGTATCGATTGTTACTTTCGATCGTGATCCAAAACCTGTAATCGAAATATCAACAAGATCGTATTAAGGATTTGAATCACACCCCTTTTTGAAAAGTATTGATCACTGGTATTTGTGACTTTATGATATTGGTGAAGTAATAACCACTCGTAAAATATTCGTCATCCCTATATCAGAGGCCTAGCTCACTTTGATTAGCAAATTTACTTGAAAGAGTTTTGGATTTAACACTTTGAATAGTTCGTAAAGAATAATTTCTAAGTATTGAAAAATTTTTAAATATAGAGATAAAAACTTTGAACTGATTTATACAATACGATAGAAAATGTTAAAAGAAAAATAATACATGAAGTATAAATGATATAGACTGAAACTGTATAAACTGAACTGAAATAATTTTAGCGCGAAAAAAATATATCAAGATTTCCATGAAATCGGTGCATTTATTAGCTATTCGGGCGACTCAATCATAATATTTATCTCTTTGAAATGGACGAGTCAATTGCAAAAACATTCTTTATCCCCTACGCTCAAAAAATATTGCTTGCAGTGGACTCGCTCATCCTATATGGATAAGTATGATGATGATGGAGAGAGGACGCTACGCTAGTGTTATGCAACTGTCAGCTGTCAAATGTCATGCGCTGAGGGTACGCAGCATTGCTGTCATATTTTTCCCAGTAGTCTTTTATGCGTCAGAACTAAAAGCTCAAGTAGTTTTTAAGTGAAATTCACTTACATCTTATGAAATAAGGCTGGAATTTAAGCTTTAAAGTGATTTAAACTTTTGATTTTAATGATCTATTTGACAGATTCTTAAATCAGTTGTTACTCCATGAATATGTCAATAAGCATATGGCCATAATTCGATACATGGATTCGAAATATTGCTTTTCGTTGGAAAGAACAATTTAAAAAAACTTGTTTTGCTACGGATTTAAGTAAGAATTTTTACATTTCAAATTTTTTCATGTAAAAATCTTGTTTTATCTGTTAATCTTGTTATTTTTAAAAATAAATAATCATTTGTTTAAAACAGCAAAAATAATTTATGTTGATTTTTCCCAGTTCTAAGTTTGGTATGACATACAAATGTAATTTTATTTTATTTATTAAATGTAAATATACCAGTTTTTGCTATTGTATTTTGTTAAGAGCTGCACTCATAATAAACTTGAGTATACTGTACAGTACTTTCATACTATTAACTTAAATTACTTCATTTTATAAATTGGTGAATGCATATTTTTCAAACAGATTATCAAATCATTTAAAATGACTTAAAAGGAATAAAATTATTACAGATTTAGAGAAATAAAGTTGGATAATTTGAACTTCTCGATTTCTCTTGCAATAATTTTTATTTTCTGATTTAAACAAAATGATTATTTTTAAAAATTAGGTCTGTCTTGGTTTTTAAAAATATTTATTACTTCGAAGACATAAAGATGGTTATTATGGTTGCTTAAAATACTTTTAAATGCAAAAATAATAATATCCATTGTTATTATTGTTTAACTTGCTTCTCTTTTTATGTATACTAATAAAGAAATATTTTGTATTGGGAAAAAAAAAGTAGGATTTTTGATTTTCATGTGAATAAATTATTTTCCATTTATGTGTCTTTATTTAATGTAATTGAAAATAGCAGCTCTTCAATCAATATGACTTGGTACGGACCCATTGAAGAATATGAATACAAGCACAATTTTGAAAGATATGAGAAGGAGTATGAAAAGTGAGTCAGAAAAAATTTCATTTTTTCCCCTTGATAATTATGCTTGAAAATCGCCCATATTTTATTCCAAATATTCTGTTTTTCAGATGTTATGAATTTATTTTGCGTTCTTCAGTAATAGTAGCACAGGATATATCTGAACTTTTACATCCTTATTTTGTGAACATTTACTTATACCTGTTAGCAGGAGAAGAACTGGGACTTGGTATGTTTATATGTACATTTTGTACTTATAATAATCATTTAAATTTCTTACAGGGCTGCCACATCACTGGAAAAAATGCAGAAAATTTAGAAATCAGTTAAAAAGGGAGAATTTGAAGAATTCTCCCTATTAATGGAGAAAATTTTAAGTTTCAGAGTTATATATTTTTATCTAAAAATTGCCAATCGCTGAACACTGCAAGAATAAAAAGTTGTAGCCATATCACCATAAACAAAACAACAGTGAAATCACAGAAACTGGCCTCTTTACTACTTGTTTTCCCTTTTATTCATTATAGATAATCCTAATTTCAATTTCATAAACAGTTATTCTCTTTCCACGAGATTCTCGGATTGCAGCTAATGAAGACACGCGGAACTGCTATAACTGCATGAAAGAAAAATAATAAAAATATTAATAAATTTCTCTCATGGGAATAGCAACATTCAGTCTATGGAAGTATTGCGGTGGTGTTTAGTCATAAATAAGGCAGTTAATAGAATGGTTAGGTATATTATATGAGATATCATAAGCTTATTCAAAGTAGATTACAGTATTTTTTTAAAGCAATGAGCCACTCAAAACCATATTTAATACAGATTGGATGGATAAAAATATTAATCTTGACTTTGCAGAATTGGTTAGAGAAATTCCGTGAAATCTGTTTGTTGCGTACTGCTCGCTTTGAAAGAAGATAATAAGCTTAAGTAATATTGGAAAGCAAGCACTTATTAGTCATGCCAAAAGAGGAAAACATAAAATTGTGTGCCAGTTAAAAAAAAAAAGTCATCGTTGATATCAGACTTGGTATGTGGAAGGAATATAGGAAAAGATGATATGCCAAGTTTGAAAATATCAAATTTGATATCCAAAAACAAGCCAATTTTTTACTTTTTTTATTCACAAAAAATCATTTAAAGCTGAACTTTTATGGGCATTAAAACGTATTGCACCACAGTCATCATTTTATGCATTCAATGTTGTATCAGAAATATTTTGACATATGTTCATTGATAGTGAAATAGCCAAAAAAGTAATGACATTCATTATTTGTAATGGATTAGCTCCATTTTTTTCAACAATCTCGTGTAAGAAATCTTTAAACATTAAAACATTTGTAATATGCTTTGATGAAGCTTTTAAATACCAAATAGATCTTATTGTAAGATATTGGTGTTAATCAATATACATTCTCCACAAGATACTGGAATTCAATATTTTTAAACATTCTACTGCTCAAGAATTGTTTGAGAATTTTAAAGAAGTTATATCAAGTTTGAACATATAGCCAATTTTACAAATTAGTATAGGTGGACCAAATGTAAATTTAACATTTTAAAAACATGTCAAAGCAGAACTTCTGTGCTAAAATGACTAAAATTTTAAATCTAGGTGCTTACGGACTACATGTAATCCATTCAGTGTTTTCTGTATGAATATAAATCTACTGAAATGAAAATAGATGTTACTTTAAGAGAATATTAAAAGTTAGTTTAACTAGACATGCTGATTTCCTGGAAGTTACTGGTTCTTCTGAATTTTCATTCAGGTTTTGTTCTTCCCACTGGGTAGAAAATTTCAGTATTTGAGAATGTGCTCTAAAAGTATTTGACTGCAAAATAGTACACGCACACACATTCACAAACGCCTTTCTCCTGGATCTGCCCGAGTGATAATATTATAAAAGTGTATCAGGATAAATTGATTCTGATTAAAATTAGCTTCTCTTATATTACTAATATTCTTCAGCAATTTCTTTTAAAAAATCAGACATCATAGTCAATGGTACTTTCCTTATATGAAAATCTTTTCATTTTTATTAATGAAAAATATTGTCAGAAGAAGCAAAAACTAGAAACATTTTTGATATAGTTTAATGATCCTAAAAATCTCAGCCTGAGAAAAAAATACAGATATTCAAATAATGACTACAAATTATTTAATTATTAGCGGAGCTACTGAACTGAAAAAAAAAAAAAAAAGCTTTGTAGCAGAGTATTTTATATTTGTGAAGAATACTATAAAAATATTTAACTTGCATTCAAAAATTTTACGGTTTTTAAAACTGCATATTCTTTAAATCCACATTTATTGAAGAAACTTGTTTTTTCCACTTACTAAAATTTGTTTTGTTTCCATTTCAGTTTTTTTATTCTATTTTAACAGCATATGAGTGCTGTTTGTGCATTTTCTCTTATATTATGCATATGTACAGAAATTTTTTTCCAGATTTGAGTGGCAACCCTTATCTTATAAAATAATAATATGTATCAAAGTTTGAGGTGTTAAGTTATTTTTTAATGAATGTTTTTTTTTATGACAATACATAATTTTATCAGTACACAATATTTCAAAAAATATAAAGCTGATCCCTCGGGATCACTCCATTTCACACAAATTTGATTGCTCTTCTCTAAAAATCTTGTCTTAATGTGAAAACCAACTGGAAATGCCATTTTGGGGAACAAAAGGTTGAATTTTCAACCTAATTCAATTCACATAACACCATTTATATTGTATCATTTGGAATGGATATTTGGTGAATGGAGAGGGAGAGACTTGGATGCATGAAGAGGGTGGGAGTTTGTGGTTCACTCTATACTCCAAACCAGGTTTACTTAGCTGTTCAGTAAAAGCCACAGAGCATATCATTCTGTCTAATAAAACAGTCCTGCAATAACTATTATATATTGAATAGGATTTTGTTTTAAATACCAATGGCTGATATTCTCAATAATAAGAATCTACTTTCAAATTCAATGTTATTTAATTTAATTCAGTTTTTTCTTCCTTTTTGAATTTTATGAATAGAAATTTGAATTTGATGCATTCTGGGAAAAATGATTTTATTTTGTCTATTTCACACTTTGTTTGTTGGTGCTATCATAAATTCGTTTATTTAAAGCAAGTAAATAGATTTATTAATTATTATTATTATTTTAAAATTTTATGTGGGTATTCTCCATAATCTGAGTATCCTGATAGAGACCAATATATGATTTTATCGCTACTTTTTCTGTTGGAATGGATCAAAGAAGGAAAGAATGATAATAACTAAACAGTTTAAACATTATTTATCAATAAAGGAAAAATTTAACTGCATTAAAAAATATAATTTCTTTTCTGTAATTCTGTTACATTGATCATAAAGAACTTTTAAACTTTTTTTTATGCATGAAATATAAAAATTTCTAATTTCTTCAAAAGAAATTAAAAAAAATTATTCCATTTTTTTTTATTTATTGTATTATTAACATTAATTAAATTGGATATTTTTTGGACAGGAATCTTTTACCTTCTACTCCTTATCTTATAGTAATTCAATTCACTTTAAGCAAACACAATAAAGCAGTTATTAGTTAGTGGGTAGGAATTTTTAACTGTCAAAATAAGTCCAGTATCATAAAATTATTAATTTTTTATCACTGTCAATTTTGAATGATTCGTAAATTGTAATAAAATAGGTTTATCTTTAAAAACAGTTTCAATTTTTTAGAAATAAAAAAAAAGCAAAAGATACATTTTGTTAAAGTGGCAATTTAGTTATTTTCATTTGATTTAAGAAAATAAATGAAAAAAAAGAAAAGAAAAAGACTTACAATTAGAGAAAATAAAGTTAATATTAAAGTTAATATTTCTATGAATTATTATGCATTATGTAAGAAATGTTTAAAAAATTTCTCGCTTTTAACAAATTTAAAATGTTACTTATATGTCTGTTATTAAAAAGTTTCCTCCTTAATAATTCCATAATTGCCTTTTACAAATGATAGAAATAAATAAATAAGAAAAACTATCCCTGTTGTTTCAATCAATATTTTCCCATTTCTTTTCTTTATTGTGTGTAAATGTTCAAAGAATTTATAATGCTTAGTTAGCATTCATAAAATCTTGAATACTGTTAATGAAAAATATCTAAAATATAGGATATGCTGCTTACAATTGTTCTGTATGATATAAATATAAAATATTTAATGTACATGTCATATTAGCTTTAAAAAAAAAACTCCTTATGGCTACATATTAGAACACTTAAAAAGAAAAAAAGTTTACTGCACATATAATTTAAAATTATTTATGTTGCAATGTGAGATTTAATTCAGTTTTGTGATATACGTAATTTAATTTTTTCAATGATTCAATTATATTAAATATTTTAATGTTAAATTAAATTTTGCTTTCAGCTATGAAGCCTTTTATATATCTTTTACATCAAGATAACAATATAAAAAAAATGATTGAAGTAACCATTTTTTGTTTTTGATCAAAATTTTTAGTTGCATGCAATTTTATGTATATCATTTTTATTTTAATCAGTATTTTTCTTGAAGAATAATGCACAGATTTATGTACTTAACTGCAGTATGAAAAAAATTATTTGATTTGTATTGCACCTTTCTCTTTTTGTTTTGAAAGTTGAGTTGCCAAAAAAAAAAAAAAAATCTGGCATACCTGAAGTATTTACTTCTAGTAGGTGGTAAAATCCAATAGACGTGCAACTCTAAAACATATAGAAATATGAATATGTCAGTCATCAATGAAATGATTGGGTGTAACCTTTTTCCTAATGTCAACATTAACCTATCTAAGGCTTAAATAAATAGACTAAGAAATGAAGTGCCTCTATGACATTGGTGTGACATATGGCAATTGCAAGTGGTCAATTTAAAATTAACACACATAATTTTTATGAATTTAATTATCTGCTTATTTAATATTAAAGTTTAATACTGAATTAATCCTACTTCCCTAGTGAGATAATGGATATTATAAGACTTAGGATTTTAATATTGTTAAAGCAGTTCTTTTCATATATATTGCTTGTTCTTAATTTTCTTGTATATTTCAGTGTGAATGATGTAGGTAGATAAATTTATAATTCTAATGTAATTAATCTAGACTTCATGATGCTCAACATTTGTTCAAAGAAATTATAGCTATATTTTGTAACGGGTATAATTCAATTTGGAAAAACAGAAGGAAAAAAATGCCCTATATTGCAATGTCTATTAATGGAATGTTTCTCTTCCGAATTTCCTTGCATAGTTCCTTATGAGAAGAATAGAAGACCTCCAGTTGCAGAAGCAAAGTATATTAGTGTATCTTAAAGAGCTGTCCATCAAATATTTTATTATAAATTGATTAATTCTTCATCGCTTATCCTCTGTCTTAATAATCTTCTCTAGTGGTGTTAAGCATTTAGGAAGTGAATGATTTTCAGTATTATTTCATGCACTTAGTGTTGGCTATAATTTGTGATTACTATCTTTTTCTTAAATGAAATAATTCTAGAATGGTTACATTCTGATACTGATGAGAGGGAGGAAAAGAAGCTTTTTTTTTTCTTCCTGGAAACGATTAAGTTGGTGGGCTACATTGTAACAGAAGCAACTTTTATAGGAATCTCATTTTACAGTGGTTCAGAATTACAAGTCTTATAAAAAAAACACCCTCATGCTAGCCAAAAATAAAATGTAAATTGAAAATTAAACTGAGTTCTAAAAAACTTAAACTTAGTAGAGTTTTTACTCCTTTTTTAGATATTATAGCTGTTATTATTGATCATTGTTACTTTTTTAAACATAAAATTTGGATCATTCATATATCATGAGTTATGCTCTACATAATATTGATGTAGGAATATCATAATTTTGAATAATTTTAATCTTAACAATTATATTATTATTAATAGTAATTAAGTTTTTTATTTCTCAATTTTTAATTTTAGTTGATTAGTTTAATCACTAAATCCATTAACTTTAATCGTATACTTGAAAAATTTTATGAGATTCGGTTTGCTTTATTTTGTTTCGTTTTTATTTTTATATATTTTTTTATTTATTCATTAATGAGTATTTCCTGGCTTTTAGCATTTATATTTGTTAATAGTTAAAAACATAAGTTGCATTCTTTTGATTGTTTTCATTTTTTTTTTGCTTTAATTTTTTTTTCTAAATTGATATATTCTTTCATTTTTTCATAGATATAATTAAAAATAGTGCACAAATATTCTTTGGTTGATTAATTGTTAATTAAATTTCTTAATTATTGTTTGTAATAATTATGACTTTTTTAATAATTGCTATTTGAAGGAAAGGATAAGTAATAGAATTTAGGATTTACAAGCATAACTTAATAAATGTGAACAGTATCTGTGAAGAATTTAATGTATTCATAATGTAAATTTGATTCTTATAGAGTAAAAGTACTACTTTTAAAAAAAGTTATTTCTATTTTCTGCACTTTTTATATGGATGTTTTATCTATGGCCGAAGCACAATTTAATAATTTTTTGCAATATTATAATAAATGACAAATAATAAAATTGTTCAATTTGTCATGCAATAAATCTGTTCTAGAGCATATTTGTGACTTTTATGGTAAAATTGAAATATTTGTTAACCTACGAAAATCAATTGTGTGCTTCATGTACTATACAAGATTGGTGCCGATAAGGCTCTGGCTTCCCTGTTGAGGGTGATGCTCCCTTCTAACCGTGAAGCAAGAATGTATCTTGTGGGCTAAATTTTCTTGGAGAAAATATTATTTGTAATTTTTTTCTTATTACCAACTTTCCTTTACTTCACCAGAGATATTACTAGATTTACTGTAATACATGTGGATACTGGAGTCCTGAATGCTAATTTAAAAGCATTGGTACCATAGTCACTAACATTTTTAAGGACAGAAGATATAACTGCTTTTGGACAATTGCATTGCAGCAAATTATAAGTTTTGAAAATCAGTCGGGAAAATATTCATCATGTTTTAATGTGGAAGGAAGATGCATTTAAAATAAAAATTTTATTACAGCAACAGTACTTTTTTTAAGTTACTGATGCTTTTAGCAAAATGAAGTTACAAAAATTGCATGCACTTTACCAGTATCAATATGCACATGCAGAAGTTTCAGCACATTTCGAATCGTTAAAAATGAGATGTATGCTACTATGCTTCAGAATAGAATTTAAAGCCACATGATCTTGGGAGTACATAGTAACAGTTCGAGAAAATTAGATTTTCTTCATATAGTAGAAAAACTTGATAAAAATATATTCAAAAAGCCAAATTCATCTACATTAATGCCATTAGGACATAATGTCCGGTTCATAATATTTTCCAATAAAACACAACAGTTTTGCCCATTTGTGGTTGTATCTGTTTTGTAATATCATATTCATTTATTATGATTTAAAAGTTCTTAGCACATAATTGGAATTGAACTTAAAAATTTATAATTTGACCATCCGTTTCTATTTCTGTTTTTTGTTTGTTTGCTTGAATCTGAATTAAATTTAATATAGCTGTAATTAAGAAAATAAAGCTACATGATTTGAGGCTAAATTTATCAGTGGTGGGGTAATTAAGCTTTGAAATATGTAGAACCAAAATAATAAGCTACAATAAAAAAAAATCCTCTACAATTTTGGCAATTTTTTTAATCCCTTTTATGCAGGGAGTTACTTATCTGGAAGATAAATATATGACAAAAATTTCAGAGATAAATATTTGAATCTTTAGCAAGATTTCTTCTAATCAAGTATTGCAATTTTAATAATAAAATAATTGTGGAGAGAGCTGCTCAGTATTCATTATTGGTGCTGAATGGGTGTTCAACAGAAGTATGTACAGGAAATTGAAGGGCAGTGGAAAATAATGATTTTCAACACTTTGAATTGTCAAATGTATGCAGTATTTTATCTACTGATGTGATCTTTTACTGTTAATAACTGCTGATATTCATTCAAAAGCTCATCATTCATGATAAAATTTGAAATGACAAATTCATTATGAAATGTTTCCTTATATAATGATTGATTTCTGTTTCGACCTTGAGAAATCTAGAATATCTAATCATCTGGAATAATATATGAAGTAAAATTTTACTTCTGATTAGTAAAAGCAATTTATTATAATAGTAATAATTTAAAAAGATTATAAAATTAGTTCCATTTCAGGCCTTTTTTGATTTCTGGGTCCTTGATGCCTCTTGTGTTTAATCCATACCTGTGTCTACTATCTCTTAAAATTAGGATATTGATTTTCTGGTTTTCTCTGAAATACCTCTGGTACCATAAGGTGCTTTGATGAATCATGCATGTTTCAAATAAATTTTAGAGTCCTCAGTTCATGTAATCTGTTCATTGATTGAATTGGCTTGTTTCAATTTTATTATTATTACTGAAAAGTCTGTTGATTTTGTATTGAAATTATTATCTATAGTGAATAATTTTGCTCTTTTTTTATTTCAGTTGTTCTGGCTTTAATTCTTATAATTATTTTAGCTGATAGGTTTTCTGACATGTGTCCCCGAAAAGTGTTTAAAGACGTTGCTAGATATGAGAATTTAATGAGACAGTTATTCTCATTCACAACAATACGAGAGGCTTGGCATCATCCCTATTTTCGAAATTTTTGGTATGCTTATTTTTCTTACCTTTCCTCCCTTAAAAATATGATAATAAATGTGAATTTAAAATAAATAAATAAATTCATTATTATTGTTTGATTTTAAAAGTCTAATTTATTATATTGAATTTTTAATTTACTAATTTTTTGTTAACTTATAAATTATGAAATTTATCTTTATATATTATATGATGTGTCAATAATATTGTTTGATATTCTGAATGGTGTATAATATCATTAAGATATTATGACAGATATCTAGTTGTATTTTAAACTATTTGGAAAAATCTATTAACATTTAATATAAAAATTGTAAACTGCCAGCATAATTTTTCTCTCTTCAAAGTAGTTAAAGAATTTTCACTGCCTTTTCTTTCCTATATTTGTTCTTTTGTTGTATTTGCATTAACTTTTCTAATAATTTTAATGGTTTGCAAACATTATACAATTAGTAATATGTGTCTATCATTGATAAATAATCTTTAACTTGTCAGTGGGATTTTAGAGTATGTTTTTTTATGTTCCTGCTAATTGGGTTAAACCAACTCTTTTCTATAATTTGTGCTTTATGATGAAATGTTGCAGAAATAATGACTAAATACTAGCTTGTGATTTAACAGTTATCTTATGAAACAATTTTGTGTTGCTCTCTTACTACATCAGTTTTAAAATGCAAACATACCATTTGCTACTGTTTCATATTTCATTTAGTGAATTCACGTCTTTTTAGTGAAATCAAATCAACAAGCAACCATTATGTGCAAGTTGTAAAATGGTGCTAATTTTAGGACATGTAGGATGGGTATGAGTTATGAAAAGTTATCCTTCATATGCCCTTCAGAAAGAACAAGTTCATCAGTATCATTTTTTACAATGATTGTGAACTCGTGTATAATGGTACATAGAGTTCATAAAAGAGATGGAATAGTTTTTATAAAAATTAAAAAATTAATAGGCTTCTAAATCTTTGGCAATACAATAAAAAATAAGTTATGGAAATGCACACCAATATAGAAAGTGCACCAATACAGCCTTAGAGTGATAAGTATTTACAAATTAAATAAAATACTTCTGGAATTATAATCGAATGATGAAAAACAAACTTAGCACTAATGTTCTGGCAGTCTCTTTTGCTTTTTGAGTTCATTCAGATTTTCTCCCCTGAAGATGCCTGTTAGTATCACCTAAAAAGTAAATATTTTTATTATGAATGTATTCTTCTTACATTCTTCATTAATTTTGCTTTCAAATTAAAATATTTTCTATGTTTTGGAGGAATAACTTCTATTACAGTATATAGAAAGAATTTAACTCGCCTCAAGATCTGTATTAATCGCCATTTAATTGAAAATTAATGTCTTCCCCTGGTGCTTTAAACTGTGCTATTTGTGATACTTATCTTTTTCCCCTTTAAATTTGGTAGTTTGGGGCCAGTATGGATATGCTTGCCTTTTAAATATTTGTCATTTCACATTTTTATAATTAAAAAAAAATGCACTTCTAAAATGCATAAAATTAGATGTCTTTCTCTTAAAGTATTTACAAAAGTAAAATACATAATTATTATTGGTAATACTAGTAAACGAATGCTTTTTCTAACCATTTTTAATTAAATCTATTTAAATTGAAAGAGTTTTGTTAGGAATTTGTGCCAATAATGTTAACTTGGCATGGAAACATCTCTAACTATAAGAGAATGAAATAAAATGAAGTATTGTCAAAACATATTTAATTGGAGAAAGTTATCAGGAAAAATTATGTAAAGAAAACAATTTGCAACAGTGGCAACAACTGTCTTAAGGATTTATGTGCTTTAACACATTTTTACTTATCTTATCAAAAATATGTAATTAATAAAAAAAGATCTTATCAATTAGTTTACTATAAAATAAAATTACCATATCCTAATTTTTAGACTCTAATCGGGTAGTCGATTTTTTTCTATTGATTTCTTTTTGTTACATGTATGGAATGCCTCGATTTCAGTATATATTCATACAGAAGCATATAAAATTGAGTAGTTTTGAATCTGAAATACACATTTTTATGATAAGCATGTATTCATTCTGATAATAATTTTTTTTATTTGGATTTGTTTGAAAAATAAAGTAACTATAACTGTCCTCTGAATGAAAATAATGTATACAACATTTTTCATTTATATTAGTTTGCACTCCTATTTCAGTAATAGATATATATTCCTAGTTTGAGTAATTATGTGAAAATAAGCATAAAAATTTTATTTTCTATATATTTCTTTCTATATTTTAACTATAATTTACTGAAAATGTACATTTATATTTGATTAGTACTGGCAGATATCAGCTTGAGATTCCTATAGACAGCTATGAAAGTTTGGAGAAACATTTAGTGGTAATTAATTTTTACTCTTTCATAATTCAACATCATATTTATTTACAATAAGAAATTATTGCCAGAAGTATTATAGAAATTTTGATTTTCTATCTTTTTTGATCATAATTCTTTTTGTTGTAATTTTTTATTGCATTTTTATTCTTGTGAATTTTGTCATTTTAATTTAACTTGAGTATTGCATGAAACTCCACAAAAGTTTTCGCGTGTCGTCTTTCGTTTTATTTTTACTAGGTTTTTTTTATATAATAGGCACTGCACATATCATTAAAAGTTTTAAATTTTCTCATGATTTTTGTTTAATGCATGAACTCTGATTTTTGTGAAGCTCTTATTTTTATAAAAAAGTCCTGGGTGAACCTTTTTAGAAGATATTCTCACCTAAACTAGTTTTTTTTTGTTTTTTGAAAATGTGTTAAAATATTTTGTAATAAACATCAAATTGTGAAAATCGATGCAATAATACAATATATGAAACCAATAGCAAAATTTTCATTGCTTTTATGTATTGTAGCTGCTTATTTATAAATAATTTTATATTCATTTTGATCAGTGCATGAAAGTGTATTATGGTAAAAATGTACAAGTTTTGAAAAAATAAGACTGCCGACATATGAATGTTATTCCAAATGTGAAAGATTGTTCTAATATTTTTTTAATTGAAAATTACATGTTGGATACATGCACAGATATTAATTATTGATTTTTTGTTTTGTTTACATCAAGACGTACTCGAACCGAATATTTTTCTTACATGTTCTGTAAAGGCTTTGTATCCAATTATAATGCCTAGTAAAGATAATATTTTATGTATGGGCAACTTTATATTTTCCCCTTTTTGATTCAAGTTGAAAAACAGGCGCAACTTTTTTAAGTTTGTCCAGTACTTTTAGCATAGTTATGTTAATGTTCAGTGTAAAAGCTACATGGAGAGCAATTTAATAGCGAGATCATTATTTGAAACCGTGATTAATTAAATGGGGCACAATCTGAGCTGGGATATCCTCTTTAAACTTTCATAGCACATTAGTGCACTGTTATTGGTGCACAAACATAAGTATAAGCATATAAAAATTAATTATGCATTAATGCATAATCTTTATTTCGATTACTACTTTCACGGTAGGTGTTGTCTTTTGGAAAAAAAAAGTTTTCTAATTTAAAAAAAAAAGCTTTAATAATGGCTAGGTATTTAAACTTCTGTAGCAAAGTATACAGTATTAGTTTTTATTGTTGATTTTTGTATCCTACAATTTTTTTTTTCATCTGTTTTTAGAAAATGTCTCGTTTTCGAATATGTTGGAAAAATTGAAAATCTCGTTCTTTCACTTCACTTTTTCCACCTTGCACCCAAAGTTCACCACGATGGTGGTGGAAGCCATGGGATAATCATTCTGAATTCTAACTGAAATGATTAAAGTAGTAAAACTTTAACCATAGTTTTTTTTTTCGGTTTAAACTCCCAGATCACTGCCTATGCTCAGATTGCCTAAATGCAGTTTTGCCAAATTCTAAAATATGGTAAATTTACATTTGAATGTTGAGGACTTTCAAGATTTCATTTATAATGACATAAATAAGGTTTCTGTTGCAAAACAAAAAATTCTTTAAGAGCTTTTAGTCAGCCTTTATATCTTAACAATAAAAAGTTGAACATTGAGAAAAATGACATATAATGCTTTTGGACTTTGAAAAAGTTGTTAATGGAATATTCTGTTAAAGATAAGCATCGCAATGAAGACTGCTGTGAACAGTAGAAAATGTTAAATCGGTATAATCTTTAAGCTTTGATTACCTATCGATTCTTTGTTTAAACTAAAGCAGTGAAATAGAAGAAAATCAAATCTAACTTAAATCTAAAACTACATGGCAGCATTTGGTGATAATGTTGATTACATATATAACAGATTTTTTTTTTTGAAAAGTAAAGCAACTTAAGTTATTTAAAATGCCTTATCCTCTTAATAATTGATAAATCAATCACTTATTATTATTAATTTTTCTTAGATGAGAATTTATAGTGTGATTAATAATATAATGAACAAATAAGTTGCCATTGTCTTGGGGCAGGGTCTTGAAATCGTTACCGCAGGTTCAATACTGGATTCAGTTAGAGATATGCGGTATATGTGTATTTGGTGCATAGTAAATCTACCGACTAGTTCTAGTACCCTTAAAGTATTTTGAAATTGAAGTTTGAAGAATAGGTGTTTGCTCAAATGCTATTCTTGTCAATTGGCAAGAGTACAAAATTATGTGATGGGTCCTAAAGTAGACCTTTTGTTGCATCTGAAATGGATGTTAATCTATTTAAACTTAACTGCAGTTCGATTATTAAAACTTCAAAGAACTAGATAAGTAATTTGAAAAATAGAACAGAACCGGATTAAATCTAATGAAACTAATATTTTTCTGAAAATGTTCATATTTTTGTCTCGACTTATTTTGCTAAACATAATTTTTTTTTTTAAAGAGCTATATCAGTATTTTTTTTTACTCACAATTCTGTAATTATTTACCAAAATATGCCAATTTGATGCGGGTGAAATTGGAGAGTAAGGAATACAGGAGCTTTTCAAAGTTACAATCTTTATCAGTTAATGGGAAAGGGACACATAGAAGTTGCATTTATAGGTCGTTGACTTTTGATATTATCAGTGAAAACAAAATTCCTGAGAATGATGAAGGAATGTGAAGATTGCTAGTTAGAGAAATTACTTTAACTGCTAGCTAGTATATTGTTGAAAAAAAGAGGGGGAGGGGAGGGAAGCATGGAAGACAAAAGTTATGCAATTGTTTTTAGAGGAATGTTTTCTCATACACACTAATATATAAATATAAAATTTGTACTTGAATTGCGTTTGAAATATAAATTTCAATTTAAAAGGAAGTTTGAATTTGTAACTTAATGTAGGACTGACAATCAGCTTAATCTTTATTGGATTTTTCTATTTTTAACAATCCGAAGCTTTTAAGAATCACATTTGCTTTGAAGTGCAGAAAACTGACGAATGAAAATATATAAAATCTTGCTTTGAGAGTAGAATAATTTGTAACAATGATTAGGAAATTTGAATTGGATAAAAAAAAGCACCTTTTTTCATTATGGACATGTATCATAAGAGAAAATATACTGTATGCAAATATTAACATATATTAAACTTTTTCTGAATTGTTTTGCAAAACAAGTGTTTGAAAAGAATGATTTATGTTGAATAATGTTTCATATTTCTGATTGATAATTTGTTGGTAGCCACATATAAAAAATTGCGATTCTAATTAAGCATGATGCTGAAGCAAAAGTAACATAATTCAGGAAATATTAATTGAATCAAGGATCTAAAGAAGTTTTTAAAGTTCAAAGATGTAAAGTTTTTTTAATCTTCAACTAAAGTCCAAAAATTACTGGGAGGCCTAAAGTTTTATCAATAGTTTTTGTAATGCTGTTTCCAGTTTTCTTGTGTGTGTGTTTTTTTTTTGTTTGTTTAACTGGATTTTTTAAAAAAAATTCCTGCAGCTAAATTTACTATCAATATATTAAACGTTTTATTCCTGTTTAAATATTTTTTTTTTTTAGTTTTGAATTTGATTTTTTTAAATATAAGCAAGATGAAAATTATATCCACTAAATTTAGTTTTTTTCTACCCAGTAAAATTGCTTTGAAGTAGTTTTGCCCAAATTCAATTTTTTGTAGTCAGATGACTTCTAAAAATCTGGTTCATACAGGACTTGAGTTTTATTGAAGTTGTGAATATTTATTTATTCTTTCATGAATATTTAGGACTCCAGATCGATGGTGTTGTATTTCATTACTCATTACAAGTGTGATATCAAAAAAAGTAAGCAAAAACTCTGAATTTGTTTTATTACATTTTTAGTATTTTGTAATAATTTAAATTGTTTTTAAAATTTTGTATTAATTTCAATTATTTGATAAAATCTGTTGTGTGTACTCTTTCCTTATAGATTTAAATTACTGCTGTAAGATTTTTAATTTGTCAATTTTGAGCTTCAGTGAAGGTTTATGTATTTAAGGTTTGAAAAATGGCATTAGATGGTGTATTTCCAAAAGAATTTTAAACACCTATTTAGAATGGATTTACAATAATATATAATATGCAATGCTGTGCATAATTTAATTTAGGTATGTGAAACTTTACTGTAAATATATTTTTTCAGATTTCTCAAAATTGTTGATTAAAGACAATGCATTAAGTTTTTATCTGATAATAATTTTACATTTTTTTTTTAATCATTACTTGAAGACTTAAAATGGTAAATGATTTCATAACCAGTAATAATATTCGAACACTGTTTTTCATGTGAAAATATTAAATGAGCAATGATTTATAATGTTATGTTAAAAGTGTTTGGTAATCCACTAAGAGTTTTATTAATTGTAGTTCTTGTGCCATTATCAGTAAATTATATTATTTTTGGTGATTGAATTTTTACCCAAAATATTTAAATTAGTATTCAGAATTAAAGCAAAAAATATGTTCCTTTTAATGTAACAGTTTGCTTGTAGAATTTTAAAATTATTTTAGCATTTTAAAAATACATTTGAAATAATTGCCACATAATCATTTTTTAGTTTTTTTAAAGTGATATACGGTAAGTACTTTATTATTTCATAGATTAAGTTTACAGTCTTTTATTCATGTTATTTATTCTGGTTTAAGAATTCCAACCTTGAAGAACATTCTCATGTCTGTTCTGATATGGGAATTTGGTAATTCTTGGAATATTTTCAGTTAGTTATTTGTGTTGTAGCTTAATGTTTTTGTATTACACTAATCGGGAAACATCTTTTATATTTCTAAAAATTCCAGGTATGGTACAAACTATAAGTTAAACGAGAGCTATAAAAATATAGCATTTTTCAAATGTTTAAGAGATTCTATGAAAAGAATAAATAAATAAATATTACATGTATACCCCACACACACTTCTTCATAGATTAATTATTTCTTTAAACACAAAATCTGCAGTACAATGAATATTAACAAAGAACAAAGAGTGTCAATTTTTTTTGTAGCATGATTGCCTACTTCTGAAAATTTATTGTTCTGAAGAAAGTTGTTTGTAGGGTATTGTTGAAATTCTTCACATATTTATTTGTATGCTTCCATTATATTGGTGCTACTAATGTAAGAATTTTTCAACTATTACTCTAGCATCATTGAACGTGCTTTTAAAATATTACTGTTTGAAAAGTTACTGATTACTGTTTATCTGTATCTTTGTGAACTTCGAAATTTCCGATGGTGAGGCACATTTTTGGTTCAAAAATAATTGCAACATTCCAAAATTAAGTCGTGTTTAGATTTTCGATTGATTCAGGGTTGCTATCGCATAGGGAGAACTGGTAAAATACAGGGAATTTAAAAATCATCTAAAAAACAAGAAAAATTGCATAGAAATTCGAAAATTTTCGAAAAAGGCGTTAAATACGGGGGATTTTAAGCTTCTTAGTTCCTCTTTTTCCATCTAAAAATGTCGATCTCTGAACAGTGTAAGAATAAAGGATTATAGTTATAGCACCAAAAATGGGGGAAAAAACAACAACCTGTAATCACGGAAACTCATCCCTTTTTTTTTCAGTATAGATAAATCTAATTTCCTTTTCAAAGATGGTTTTTTTCCTTGAGATTCCTGGATTGCAGCTAAAGAGATGCACGATACTACTATAACTGCGTGAGAGAATAGAATAATTTTCTTGAAATAACTAGATAAAATTAAAGGTAATTAATCATTAACTATATAATTCAATTATAAAAAATGATTAACTGGAGTAATTAATTATTTGTATGATTAGGATTAAGGGACAGTAAAAATTGTCTAATACAACATAGAGCAATAATAGAAAACGAATCATTAAGAATAGGCATATCTTTGCAGATGCTGTATACTGCTCTGATATTGGAAGCAAATTTTCACGTAATTATTTAAATCTTATAAAAATTAAAATAATAGCAGAAACAATTCAAAGTAATTAATAACTTATTATTAAATTTATCTATAAAGGGTGTCCCTTGAAATTAGATCAAGTCTTTATTTCATTAAATAAGGCGGAAATTTGTACGAAAATGCTTTGACTTCTGTGGAAGCTGTGGAAATTTAATAAAAAAATTAAATTTTTATATGTTTCCCATAGTGTGAAAGTGTTAATAAGTAAAAAATTTTTCTTACACTCATCTATCTACACACAAAATTTCATGCTCTATTTTCGAAATTTGCCGAAATATGTTTATTTTTAAATTTAGAAGGACTTATCACCAATGTAGAGAAAAACATTTACTTCGGAATTGTAAATTTATTCAATAGAGAAAAACTATCATAAACTTATATTTGTATATATTTTAGATAAGTTAATTTTGTTTTTTATCATTCAATCATTATGACTAAAAAGAAATTTACTAATTGCGTACAATGTTCAGTTTGATTGATCAACAGTTACAGCGTCGATTTTAGCACTTATTATTGCTGCGAGGAAGAGAAGAGAAACTGGACATTTAAGTTATCTAAGAGAATTACTGGTGTTTCGAACAAGGAAATAAAATTCTTTGCGAGCATTTGAGCTGTTTCTAAAAGAATGGCATATTTCAGTAACAAGAAACGTTTGGGATTGTTGACGATTATGCTATATGTATTCGTAATGCTGACCTAGTGGTAGAAGAATACAAATTTCCGTCATCCTTCCAGGAAGTATGTTAACAAAAGAGTTTAGTGATTGCTTGCAGGATCCTTACTCTTAAGGGAAGGAACGGGGAGGATGAGGCATTATGCATGTAATAATAAAATTGACTGAAATGATATTTTAGCTTTATTTTTCACATTACCGTCATGCTAGAGCACAAGTAATGATTTCGAAATTGACTATTCAGAGAATATTTCCAATTTTTTGCAATAATTAGCCACCGTGTAGCAGTTGCGAAATATGTGGATGGTTATAAAAGTTATATAGACAACTACACAATCGGCATCTAGAATTTTGCAGTTAGGCCCTACCTGAGGTAAAATCAAATCCTTCTTTTCTGAAAAATATAATTAGGACAGCCGAATGTAGCTTTAATCGAGAAAGAAGTATTAATCTTCAAAACCATCACTTTTGGAACGGTAAAAATCCATTTTTCTTACAAGAGGTTCATATAATACTTTAAAATATTTCGACATTATTTGATAATATTAAAGTAATTGTATCCTACGTTTGGTTATAATTTATGAAATTTTCTAAATAATACAATTAAAATTAAGATTTGTGATCTTTGTGTTTGCAGTGCCATAGTTTTTTTCAAATACTCTTCTACTGCTTATCCGCCATAAAAAAAATCTTGCCTCCAATGTCCTAAGGCGGGCTTGTTTATACATGACCCACTAGAAGACAAGGCCTGCTGGCTGTTGGAATGAGTCATCACATCTAGTTGGACGCTCAGAGAAGGGCAAAATTGATTGTAACTAGAGATGCATAATCCACGATTTTTTTTAATAATAAATATTTTTGCTATCGTTAATTTTAAATATTTGTTCCAAATAAGTATTACGTTAATCGGACTATTTATTAAAAATTATCGTTAATAATAAAAATTTATTAATTGTAATTTATTCTTAAGTAACATACGATTGACTTAATTTATCCATTTAAGCTTATTTATTCACTTGAGTAAAGTATTTTCTAAAAAAAAAAAAAAAAAAAAATTGCAATTTCTTTAAACTTTTCTCTCTAATTCTATATTCTATGAATAGATGGTGTTTGCAGAATGAAGGCCAATAGAAAGTTGCTCACAGGTTTACCGGGGGGCGACAAGACATATCTGACAGGGGAGGGAGGCAAGCGCAATAAATTTTCTAGAATATTTTTAAACAAAATTTCCTTTTACCGATCATCAAAGTACTATCAATAATTGAGTCTATTTTCATGACACTCTTGAAATTTAATTGCATTGATCTACTTCTGGAAGAAAAAAAGTAGGGTTGTATATATTTTTTAGATTTTAGTGTGAAGCTCGAAATACAGGTTGTAGGAATAAATCATCTACATTTGCTGTATCATGATCATGGAAATATTTAATTTTAGATTTTATTGAATATTTTGCAAATATATTTACAAATTTATTATTTTATGCATATGTGAAAAATGAATAACCCAAAGAATTGATTCCACATGCATTCATTTATATGTGTATATTTAGACTTAAAAATCTATGCATTTTATAAAAGACAATTAGATTTTGAAGTTGAACTCCACTGTTTTCAGATTTAGGCATGTATTCTTTGCGTGAAATACTTTTTCTCCTTCATTTATAGCAAGTTAATATACACCCCCTTTTCAAAAGATTTTATCTTCAGTTAGGCATTCCTTAAAGTGTTAAATATGAATATTCTCTGAATCATTATTTTAATCATCGTTTTATTAAGATACCTCTATATAAAGCCTATTTAAAATTAAAAACATTTTCTTCTAAATAGTTTTTGTTGCAAAAATTAATTTTAAAATTGAAGAAGGAAAAAAAATTTACATTCCCTTATTACATAATTATATTATTGAATGTAAAATATAAAGAATTTAGACATTTATTTATTTAACAAGTTTAGTGCATATTTGAAAAAGTAGCTAAAAAATACTTTTCCAGATATATACTCCATACTAAAGCTTAGAAATTTAGTTATGTCTTTATAGTATAGCTAAAAAGCTACCATATCAAATATATTTATTTTTTGTTGGCATTTGCAATCAATAATATTTCATTAGTGAAATAATTGCAGCCTGATAAAATAGATAGCAAAAAGCAGATATTTTACTGTTAAATGAACCTAATTTACAATTGCACAATCTATTTAATCCACTGATTTCTATTGAATTCACATAATTTGGCTACAGCAAAGCAACCCTTCTTAGCATGCATATTACAAAAGAATGTAGACAATATTTGTCTATGCTTTATTAAATTCCTATTAATCATTAAGCAGATTTTAGTCAGAGAATTATCATAATAAAGCAAGCATAATAGATTAGAAAAACTTGCAAATTCATTACCAAGGAAGTAACAATTGAATAAATTAAACGATGATACTTTTCTGAACTATTCAGTATATTCTGAATCAGGAAAACTACCCTTCGCCCTATTTATGTATAATGCAAATGCTTCAGTTTCTTAATAATTCCTCTGACAGTGATTGAAATTGTGGATGAAATTAAAAATTTCATTTTTCATAAGTCATGATTTTATCTTAGCCGAGTAGGTTGTATTCAGAATCAGGAAAAACAATCGTATCGCCCTGTTTATCTCTACTAATAGTAAAGATGTGTGTGTTGGAGCCAAATATTGCTGAAAAAAATATTCGGCTAAATGCAGCATCATATTCTGCTGTCACATTGTCGGTTATACTACCCAAAAAGTGCAATTTATAAGCTGAATGAACACAACATTTGAATCAGATGTCTGGAAAGTCTGCGGACTTAACGCCGTCGATATCCATTGCATTGCTTTCTTCATAGTTCGACCAAAAATTATCGACGAAGTGCGACATCTTATTCACTTGCCACTTCGTAGCCTATTTTGCCAATTGTAGTCACTCTGCTAAACCGTTATTTGTGTTTTTCGACTATTTGCATTATATTAAATTTGATAGTCTTTTTATTAAGTTTTAAATTACCCTTAAGCAGCATTCACACGAGGCCAACTATTGTGCGCAATAATTAGATTCGTGTGAACGCTGCTTTATGGGACATTGTTTTTGCCAAGTGTCGAATCAGTAATAATGGACAATAGTCAAACATTCACTATTACCATTAAGCAATGATTTCACACTTACACTTTCCTGTGAATAATCCCATTTACACTGAGGTGCAGTTTCGAATGATTACAACGATTCAATAATTCAAAGAATAATCGGTCCGTTAGGTTTTCAACCCAATCTTAGATGTCTCCCTTTCCCTTTATGACCTCAATTAAGAGAAGGGTCCTCAATTCTCTGAGGACACATGCTGTTTTTTTCTTCTTTTTTTTTTCCTGGCCTTTACTTTCCTACTCCTTGGGGGCAGTGGGCGATACTCTTTCTTTCGATGGTGTCGGATCAGTCCGCTTAATTTTCGGTGATATATTGTTAATACGGGGAATTATTCCTTTGTGGTCTTGGGTTGATGGAAAGCGGCAATTCTTTTTGTTTCTTTTCCATTTACAATATATATGCCTGTTAAAGACTTAGATTTCGCATAGGCGTCGAATATAAAATGGACATCCATTGATTCCTTTGATGACTTGTTGGTAGATTAACTTGAGCATGACCAATTTTACATAAATTTGCAAGCACAATGAATACAGTGCATTTTATTTTCAATATGCAGGATAAAATATCAATGGTAATGAAACTTGGAATTCATTTCTTTGAAATTTTAATCATTTCACTTAGATTCGTAGCTAGAAAATTTAATGAATCTACTTCACTTCTGCAACTTTTGGTAATGAAGCATTGTTAAGTGTTTATCATGAGGTTCCATATGATATTAATAAGATTGTAAAAAAAAAGCAATTTCTTTATGAAGATGTTTATTTTCACCGTTTTGAAAATAAGTTAAAAAAATGTTATAGTGTAAATATTTTACGTACAAAATATATACTTTTATCCATGTAATTTCATAGATTGTTGAGAAAAAAATCAAACCCTTTCTTCTACACAACTAGAAAGAAGCACTAGATGAATGGAATAAGCATAACATAACTAATTTTTTTATGCATAATGTCTATTTCAAATCTAATTTTTAAAGATGTATTATGTAATATATTTACGCACTGCTCTCAAGTGAAGCTTTTTTAGAAAAGAATTTCTTGGTTTCCTACATTGTTTTGTAACCTGAACATCAATTTAAAGAAAATTATTATTTTACTACACTGAATGAAAGAAATGATGAAGTTCACATTAAACAAAACCTTATTAATATTTTGTGATAATTACCGCTTTCCATAATTTTTGAATCCATTCATTGTTATAATTTGTATATTTATTTTCTTTTATTTACACCTTTGAGAAGGATGAAAGGCTAAGCACGTGTAGTTATCAAGGCAGAGGGCAAAAAGCGTCAACCCATTAAAAGAAATGGGATTTCAAGCTTTAGTACAAGCAAGTAATGATAAGTGATGTCAAATGTACGTTAACAGATTTGAAAATTTGCTGAAGCAGCATGATTAAGATTAATAAACTTTATCCATTTTATAAATAAATTTTGGTCCTAAATTTTAGATAATAATTTAACCCTTCTGCCAACAGATGCTCAGATTGTTACATTTAATGAATAACCTAAATTCGCTATTGAATAAAAATCAAGTTGACTAGTTCCGTGGTGTAGTTTTGGAGGTAGTGATAATCAGAGAATTAGCATTGAGAGAGGAGTAATATGATAACAAAATAGTAATGAGTTTATTTCATATTTGTGAGAAATTTTTTTTAAATGAAACAAATGATGACTATGCCTCAAGTATTATTTACACTTGTATGCATTAATTCACTTGATAATTATAAATTAAGATTACTATTTTGCTGAAAATTTGACAGAAGAGTCTATTTCTACCTTGTGCACGTTTCCTGTTTTAATTTGTGGATATTTGCTTTAAGTAATCTTTCTGATGGGATTTAAAACATCTGAAAATATTTGAGATAGCATTCAATCGAAAATTTTAGAATAATGTAATGGCATTATACAATAAAAGACAAATTTAATAATGTTATTAATATTGTTGATTGGAATACAGTTTCTTAGTAAATAAAAAAAAAATCCTAGCGTCCATCCAAATGCCTTTAAATACACATTTTTAAGAATGCTTTATTTGTTTCATTAAATAGTATAATCTCCAGTGATCTTATATTTTAGCTTAATTATTTTTCTTTTTTTTACATTAAGTCAACTAAGTTATTCAAGTTGATACATGTGTGTATAGTAATTGCCTAGTTTAAATGGTAGGTGGGGGGGGGGGGAGTTGATCCTCCTTTTCAGCTAATGTTTCTTCCCTGGGAATCGACCCATGAAAGATGGTTCCCAGGCACAAACTATCTGCAAATTTTCCGTAAGCCACAACATTTTAAGAACAATGCGTTGTTTCAAATTTAACACACTTTGCGAAACATAGGGGAAAATATCTGAATGAAATTTCATTTGAGAAAATTTTACATGTTTTGAAGAAAATTAATTTTTTTCGGTGTCATTTAAGACGGCATCGATTCTCGAACAAATGAAATTCATTTACTCTAGAATGTAATTTCTTTTTTTTATATTATCCAAACAATAATTTACTTCAAAATTTTTGTACACTTAATAAAGCTAAGAATTACACACGCATATATACATACATGCGCGCACACAAAATAATTACCTTATTGAAATTAGTATTTTCGATTCATTATATATAATATTAAAAATCTGATTTAAATCCTAATAAATTTCCTAATTTTTATCTTAATTTAGTCCATATTAACTTCATTCTAAAATGTTCTTTTATTTCCTGATCTAATCCCATTTTTTCCCCCCTACACGCATTCTATAAATTGATCACTTCAACATTTTCTGACGCTCCAAGAGAAGGGATAAAAATCCTTAATGCTTACAACATTCTTTTAAAGCTATCACATTTCCATTTTCTATATCTACGCGTGTCAAAGAAACCCTTATCAAAATATCATAGTAAAACCATTGAACGGAAAAATTTTGGTCTCTTTTGCTCTTGTATCGCGATATAAACGGACATTAGTTTTATCATCACTTCTTGTACATAAAATAATTCCCGCAATGAAATAAATCGAAGTTAACATTTCAAAGGTCTCTTCTATTCGACCACACATCTAGTAAGGTATATTATATATAATATAATAATGGTATTTTAAACGCAAGATTTAATTTGCGTTTATAATATTCATATTTTTAAAGAACGTGTAGATTAAAACGTATTAAATAATCGAAAATAGTTTATATGTGGGTGTGATGGGTTTTAATGCATCAGTCACTTGGATAGCTTAATCTTTTTATTCTTGATTACCAAAGATGATTATGATGAATTTTATAAGTGAGAATTCAATGAAGAAGAAGGAATTTATATTACATGAGAAGGACATGTGATGTTGTTCTGAATGATCTTTTCAACCTATACGTGTACATTGGACATTTGCAAAGGAATCCTTGCGGTTTTCTCAGAGGATCATCTCTTTTCAAGCTTCTGCCCAATCTTTCCTGACTGACGTCTCTGAGCTAACTCGAACTGCTATCATCGAAAGAAGTCAGAGTGCCCTCTCGTGGAGTGAAATTACCGCATGTATATTTTAATATTTAAGAAAACTTTTTTGCATTAAATCTGAACCTTTTTCAAATCTCGAATGAATAACAAATTCTTGGAATGAAATAGCTTTTATCACGCATAATAGTTAAATTATTGGCATTAAATTATTAAGTTTATCAATCTCTCGCTGTCAATATTTGAAAAATATAAGAATCTAAGTACAATCCCCCCCCCCCGCCCTGTTTTAAAATTTTAGATTGCTTTCAAATCTCAAAAATTGTGCAACTCCACAATAGTTAATCGTAACACAGATATTTGGTTCATTCACTATATAACATTATAATTAAAGCATAGACAATATTTCAGTCAGATGTTTTTAATCGAATTTCAGTTATCGTTAATTATATTAGTAAATAAAAGAGCTTGTGTGAAAAACTAAAAAAATTATGTATCAAATGAATTAAAATATTTTTTTTATTCTTAATGAAGAATAAAAATTCTGTAATGTAAAAGAAATATTAAAATTTTTTTATCAGTATATTTCGATGTAGGAAAACATGCTAACCCTTTAAAAAATCTTTTTTTTTCTTGGCATGGTATATGAAAATATTTTTAGGACCGAGACTGACTTAAGAAAAATATTTCATTTAGCTTATTAGAAAAATTTAATTTCATTAATTAACTAACAAATCAACACATAATTTTGCGTGAAATAAAAAAAAAACTGAAGCATCTAGGATTGATTTGACTTATTGAAAAATTCGTGAGAACTTATGCCATCCAACGTAACTTCATTCTAAGATTGATGAATTTAGTGATAAGCATACTTCCCATGGCCCTAGAAAGGATTAAATAGTATGGTACTATTATTCAAAAAATAATAATAACTAATATTGATGCATATAAAAAATAAATAATTTTTAAAGAATATCTAGAAAAAATTTGTTAGATTTTTGTTTTGTGCAGTATTGCTTTACAGGCATTTATAGAGTGTTTTATTTCCGAAGCATGGTACAGGCACTTTATATGCATCACTTGCAGTAAAATAGTGATCTGGAAAAAAAAAGTAAATTTTTTTAGAATGCTAAGTTTTAAAAGAGAATTGTTTCATAAATCAGAATTTAAAAATAATCTTACGTACTCTAATTTCATTAGAGAATTAAGTTAAATTTTAAATTATTGAATTCAAAACATTTCAATTATTCTACAAAAAATAAAAAAACTAATAGATAACAAATAATAAACTATGAAACCAAATTATTTTAAATAGAAATAGAGATACAATGATAGAAAGTAAGTGAAATCATTTATCATTTTAAAAATTCACTGGAAAATTGAAAAGCAAAAAATACGTGTATATTTTCAGACGCCTAAAGTTTACAAAACCATGGGATTACAACAAACTTAATATGATTGAGAGAATAATATATTTTAACAGCTAATTGTAAAGTTTTCTCTATTTATTAATAATCTTGTTAATGGATTAAAAACATCGATAATCATTTTAGGAGTTGTAGAAATATTTAAAAAAAAATACCTCTCTTAAAAAAAACAACTCAAATTATTATTAAAAGATTTCATTAGACATTTTATGAAAAGTATATATAATATTAAAACTTTCATGAAAAGAAAAGGTAGAGGCTACAAGATCCATGATCAATGAAAATCGGTGATCTTTACTTCTTTTAGAGTAGTAGTGTCCATTATTACTAATTTCATATTGGGAAGATATTAACCAATTTATAGGTGAGTTTTCTTTTCCTTCTCTTTTTTCGAAGTATAATTCTCTATAAAAAAATATTCAGGAAAATTGACCTTTGGCTTACTAATTATGTTTCAGGTATGCAGTTTTTTTAACTGGTAAGAAATTGATTCATTTTAAATCATTACATTATAAGTTTTATTTCATTTATGAAATTATTTTAAGAAATTTTTAACGGCTATATATCCAGAATATAATAACATTTCAAAGCATTCTATTTGAGTGAAATAATTTCCAAATATACTATGAATCTTAACTCGGCATTAAAAAATGTCATTGGTTTGTTTTTAATCTCACAAAACTTTCATTAATTTATAAGCAAAATCCTGATGTGATTTTATTTTCTTATCTTGCGGTGTTATATGAAAGTAATTTCATATTTTTCTCCAGTTCAGATTCATTTTGGATTTTTATGAATGTAACGATGTAATGGAAATAATTCATATACTTGAAAATATGATTTTTGTTGAAACTTATGAATGAAACCAAAAATGATAGAACACTTAAATCTTTTTGCATAAGAAAAACAACAGCACAAATTACTCAGATACAGTGCCTCTACTTATATTGTTTATCTGAGGCGATTTTGGATGCTTAAGGTTTTCGATAGATGATCTCTGTGGGATCGAATGTGTGTCCTCTGACAATGATTGATATGTGGTTTCGTCAATCAATTATATCGGAATTCGGAAGGATTGAATCCTGGGAGAAACGTTTAGCTGACCAAATAAAACATTTGATTATAATAATAATAATTAAAACAACAATTAAATAACACGATTTTTTACGCGTTTTATTATGATTATCAGAAACATTTAAACCTTTTTTATGTATATATAAAACAGTCTAGCTTTTTTAGTGAAAAAATGAAAACTCTTTCTTCCTATTAATTTTTTTATTTATCATTTATTGACTTTGAATAAATCATATATTTAAGGGAAGTGCGGGGATCTTTTAGATGGCACACCTTTTCTGTTGACCCATATTGGACTGCCGTCCTATTTACAGGATAGTTTGAATTTTAAATGTGGATAAAATAAATAAGAGGGAAAGCGACAGTTAAATAAAAGAGATTAAGAGAGACAATTAAAATCTATATAAAACTTGTAAATCATTATAAAAAGGCTTTAATTTCACCCTTAAAAATGTCATAGTTTTAACCCATTAAATAATAAAATTATAATTTTTTCTTAAACATATACAGGCAGCATATTATGTGTGTATGTATGTATGCATGCAGTGAGTATACTGCAGAATAAATCAGCAGTTTTTTAGTAGATCGTCAGTGTTGTTCAAAGCATTAAAAATATCCGTATAAGTAAATATTACAGACATTTGACATGTTTCCTAACTCTTAAAAAAAGGTTGGGGTATTGGACTGTGGCCCTATAAATAGGACCACGGTTCAATACCCACTTTTTTTTAAAATCACTTATACTTCTATAATGCATTTCTTGATTTCAGAAAACAATATATTTTAATCCTAAGTTTCACATGATATATATGAATAACTTTATTTTGCTGCACATGAGTTAATAGTTCGTTGCAACAGAAAGGAATTTCTGCTGCTGGAATTGTGCGGGATATTCGAATGGCAAAAAACTCTCTATCTTTGAAAGCGTTAGCTAATACTGAAATAGGAACATCTGATGCATTTTTTGACTAAGCTAACAAAAAATGCTGCTATTCGCTAGAATAATAATCGTGTCGTTTCATTAATAACATAAATACAAAAGTACAGAGCTAAGTACAGTGTCATGTGAAAGGAGGCAGAAAGGATGTTGATGTTATGTGCTATTTTTTACAACAAATATAAAAATGTAATAGACTTATTCAACAGACATATGGAAAATCCCTTTACAATTATTCAAGGGGGGAAAAAAGTACAGTCCTTTACAATTATTCAAGGGAAAAGTGGACACTTTTCGTGAATTGCTTTGAAACTGACTTGGTTGCAACCTGGAAAAATTCAAAACTATTTCCCTCTTGCAATACACACCATTTATTACACGAACACAGGTCAGTAACAATAAGTTACCTTGGTGAAACAATTTTGAGAAACTATATTTGACTAAGAGGTATGCTGCAGAATTGCAAACTGTGAACAAGAATTAATGAAAAATCCAGATGATCATCAAAGATAAGATATCAGTTAAAATCCTGCAAGGGCACGGGGAATCCTATTACAATTTTCGGATGTTTTTCGGATTTTCAATCATAAAAATCTTTTTTGTATAGTAAATCAACCTTTTTATCTTTTGATAGTTTATTGGACCATTATCCTATTTAAAGGGCTGTCTGTTTTTTAAAAAATGTTTTGTTTTATCTGTGTAAGTAAGTATTTTTGTATTGAATTTTTTTAAAAAAAATTTACGTTTCTCCAGTGATTGTGTTTCTGTGTTGTCTAATATGGCTTGATAATTTTATTCAGTTAAATTGAATAACTAATTTATTATTTTTGTTTAAATTGCTTTCAATTTTTAGCAATCTGCATAGGAACAACAAATATAGATTATATTATCATATTTAACTCATTGGAATTATGAATCCTTTTAATACTATGCAAGAAACTAAATCTGGTATTTATTTTACTTATTAAATTTGGGTTAACTAATTTTATGTTCTATACAGATTATATAAAAGCATCTTATAGGTTCAGATAGATTTTTAAGCTCTTAATGATAAATAAACCGTAGATAGTATCATTTTTATGAACATCGCTATAACATGTTTTTACTTATAAATTGTGTGTTTGAACCTTTAAGCAACAAAAGACATGTTTTGTCCCTGAGAATTATGTAAATGCACTGACATTCATGGGGGATCTTTAAAACCTTTTTTATGATTTTGATGAGGTGTATTATGAAATTACAGATTGATTTTTAAATATGAAAGTATTTGTTAGTGAAATAATACATTAAATTTAGTGTTATGTTTTTTTAACTCCTAAAACTTCAATTTTAAGAACCACAAATACCATATTTAACTATATGATACTTTTACACGATATAAATTTGTTAAAAATTTTCTATGAAATTTACATAAGAAATTTTTTTTTAAAAAATGTAGCTCTTATTTTAACATTTAAAAATGGTAATTTGAAGATATTTTTATTTTGCTTAATAAATATTTTGTAATTAATGGACTTTTATGATTTTTTTAATGTACTCTATGTGTGCTTCTCTTACTGAAATTTTCTCTGAAAAAATAAAATATAATTCCAATAAAAGTAATATGCAAACATTACACACTGGATTATACATGATTGAGAGTCAAATGGCAGGTTACAACCTTTTTTTCATGGTTTCATCTTCCTGTATTGTCAGAAATTTCATTTTTATTCGATTTTTTTTTAATTTAGATGTTGCGACTTTGTAAACATTACCTGAAACAACTTTTTAGCAAATTTGTGGGTTAGTATATCTCCGAGTCTAGAAAATTAAGGATTTCTTTTTTCCTTCATGTATCTCTCGAACATTTTGTAGCGGGGGGAAAAACGTTAAAGTGGCAGTTTATTTGCATTACAATTAAAAATATTTTAAAGAAAAAATTAATTTAAAGAAACAGTTTAAATAAATAACTTTAATGCAAACATAATTTTTTTCATTTAAGAGAAATCCATTATACACTGAAAATGAAATTAATACTATAATAAAATTTTAATAACCGAAATAGTTTTTTTGTCACACTGCCAATCATATTACTGATGATATATAAAAATCATTGACGGGCACCTTAATCCAACATTTAGATTTTCCGTTATACATTAAAAAAGTATTTACATTTGGATAAATTTTTATACATCATCCAAAATGTATTTAAAAATCTATGAAGGAAAATTGATCAGTGACAATTTATTTAAAATATCAGTTTTATTTTTAAAAAGGCCTACAAATCAGCCATAATACTTATTAAAAAAAGACAAAAAAAAACAAACTTTGCAGTCTTTAGGAGCAGTGGCATTCTCATGCCAACTGGGTATAGACAATTTAATTATATGAATATAAAATCACTTCAATTATGGAAAAATATTAAATGTATGACAGTAATTATGACATTTATAACCAACCATTTAAGGGATATCAGATCTAATTTGTTTCGACCATTAAATATCTGCACAGACTTCTTTAAGGAAATATTAATAAAACAATTTTTGTGGAAGTTTGAGTGTGAAACAAATCTTGTTTACATATAATGAGATAAGGAGTTGTTGACTTCCAACAATGGTCAAGTCATTATAATGCTGCAGTTTCGTGAGAGCTCCGGCCTATTTGTGAAATGGGAGGTTCTCTGCATGTGATCAATAAATGCTGCCACTACTATTTGGGGCGTCTTTACCTGGAATGTGCATCATTAAGAAACTTTCCCTATGAATGAATGAATTCTTGTTCTGGAGCTTTAACTGGAGAGATTGAATCGGTTACTTTCTATTGTGATCCAACATCTGTTATCGAAATATCATCAGTAAAATCATATCAAACATTTGAATTGCATCTCTCTTTGGATCGTATTGATTTATTATATTTGTCATCCTTAATCATAATGTGTGGTAAGAAATTTGCCGATGTTATGCTTTCTTGAAGTTTTTATTAATTCTTTCAATTATTAAACAGTCAATTAAAATACAAATTAAAAAACTATTTAATATTTGCTGTGTAAAATAAAATTGATATTTAAATTATAATAGTAGTCTGATAATCGCTGAAATTGAATTTCATACTTTCTTGACAAATGTCCTTAAAAGCAAATTCTCCGAATTATTAAATAGTCTCATAATAAAACTAATTTAAAAATTATTTAATACTTGTTTGTGTGAAATTAAATAGATATTTAATTTAATTTTTCTTTGAAATCGAAGCTTTTTAGTTCCGAGTTTTTATTTTTAAAAAAGGGAAGCTAATTCAACAGTAAAATATTATCAAAATAATATATAAAAAATTAAAACTGCTTTAAGCAGGGCAAAACATTCGATTAGTAGCAAAATAAAATCCATACAATTTTTCTGTGTTATATAAATATTGGATTTTAATTTACTTTAAAATTATTTACCACATTTTTGTTAAAAAAGAGCAAATCTATGAATTATACTTATGTAAAGGAATAACATTTTTAACTTCTAAGTTAATAAATATGATTGATTTAGAGATTATAAGATGAATCAGATGATGACACAAAATAACAATAATTAATAAACAATATTATTATTTTATTTCTACAATATTATTTATTTCTACATAATAACTAGCAAGAAAAAGCATTGTACAATTAGTCAAAACATGCACACTTTAAAAGAAATGTCACTTCAAATGCGGTTAAAAAAAAGAAAAAAACTTAATAAATAGAAAGAAAACGCATAACACACAAACACACATATATGTACATACGAAATAGAAATATCACTTCAAAGGCAATTAATAATCAATAGTATTTATTATTGTGTGATAAATAGCAAGAAAAATACAATTATTATGGGTATATATTGTATACACATACAAACAAAAAAATAGAAGTACCACTACAAATCCGTCAGAATTTACAAAGATTATTATTTAGTGCAAAATAGATAGCAAGAAAAGTCACAATGTTGTTTTACAGAACACATATACTTATAAATCTCATAAATCATATTTGAAGTGATATTTCTATTTTGTAACAAAAATCAACAAAAAATTCAAATTCTAGTATTTTTAAGTTGCACAGTTAGAATTTTATTAATCTTTAACAATATAAACAATTTAATTTTACAGTTATATTTAATTAGTTTTTTTTTTAATTTTTGTTGGTCCATAATTTTTTTTCTTTCATACTTTGATCAAATACCCTCCCCTTTTTTCTGATTGGTCAATTTTCTTACTTTCTCTTTTATCAGTCAAAGAATTTGTAGAAAAAGTTTTTAGTTTTCTTTTATTTTTAGAAACAAGTTTTATTAGATATTTTTTTTCATTCTTATTTTACAATAACTATTTAATTAGCCTTTAGATGATGACCTTAAAATTATAAGTAATGGTAATGTATCATGCCCATCTACACAAACATCTGAAGCAAGAAAACATATCTTTTGTTATTAATATTCCACAAAATTAACGATAAAGTTGCATTGATTCAAAACAAATAAACTTACCTTCATCTTTTCGCTTATTAACTTTTAAAGGACTATATATGCATGAATAACAGCATTTACAACCATTTCCATGGGATATTATAAGCTTCCCTTATCTTTTAATTCTATCAGTTTAAATTATAAGAAATATAATTTATAATTGTTATTAATTTTTGATGCAATATAAACTGTTTTCTTTAAAGTAGCATGAGAACAGCAATTAGCTAAATATGCTATTATGGGCAAGATATCCACTATTTTATCAGTGATTTTTTGACAGATATATAGCAGAAAATTAAATCAATAGTTTTTTTCCCTCCTCATCATTACCATCAAATATATTAATATAGAACCTTTATTATGAGATACAAGTTTTAATTCATGGAATAATCATTTATTTCAGTCTCATAAATTTGTCTTAAAGAAAAATATGGTATTGGTCTCCAGCCCATGCTTCTGTATTATCTAGACTCCAATTTACTTTTCCAAAACTTACTTTTGTCAGTAAATACATCCTCTGAATTTTTGATAGCATATTCAATAATATTAATTCAGTTATTCACAGAACTTGATAAACAAGCAGAAGATCCCTTTAAAAAAATAAGAATATGTTATTCATTTTAATTAGCAATAATTTAGTGAATAACATATTCTTCTGTCCAGGTTTTAAAATCCTTTCTCCTATAAATGATACATATAACAAAAGATTATTGCCATCATTTATAGCATATATTATGGAAGAAATGTCATCATTTAAAGAAAGATCAATCAGTAGCATATTTTCATTCGTTTCAACAATAGTCCAAAGGGAGAAAAGCTATTGATTTTAATACATTTTTTAAGTTCATCAAAATTAGTAAATGTAATTCTGCTATCATAGTCTCTTTGGGAATTTAAGCTTTCACTCATGGGAAGTTCAGTTTGGACTTGTTCTAATTGCTGCCTTCTTTTAGAAGGACTTTCTTGAATTTATGATGAAAAATATGACTGGCACCCAGGAAAAATAATTAGCACAGCATTTTCTTTCAGCTTTGGCTTTCTCAATGGAGCAGATAACATTTCACTGGTACTTTTATTAAACTATTTTTAAAATTTTTATCTTTTAAATTCTCATCTTATAACTGAAGAGAGAAAAAAAAAAAAAAGAAACATTCTTGTACAATAAATCTAAACGTAATGTTTAAATTTATGCCTAAAATGTAATCCAAATTATTTCTAAATATTAAAATATATTCAATATCAATGCAAGTTATAGCTGACCTTAGAATTCTTTGTAATGGTAAAATTTTTCATTGGAATTGCATGCAACCATTTCTCTCTTAAAGCCTTGTCAACTGGGAATCCAAAATTCTACTTTATTTTCATCATAATTTTCTCAACATGACAGAACTGAGCATTTATATGGCATCTTAAAAAAGAAAAAAAAAAGTAAATTTTATTTAGCAATAATTAAATTAATTTGAGCTGATTTAATTTGATCAAAAATTGAAACAAAATAATATAAATTACTATGTTAAAGATATTCATTTCCATTGTAGCTTTAAAAACAACTTTCTATTAGGAATGAAAATGTTTAATATTAAGAGATAACAGATGTAATTAAAATAATTTGTTTAATTAAATAACCATCAAAAGAAAAGTTTGAAGTTAATTAATAAAAAAATTCTGTGAGCAGCTTATTTAACAGAATTTTTATACCAGAATTAGGAACGAGTGAATAACAATCGAATGAATAAGAATTCTGGCAAGGCAATAATAGATAAACACATTATTATAATTTAAAAATCAGTTTAGTTTTTGAAATAACAAAATAGAGAATTTCGTACGAAAAGATCGTGGTTATTTATTCCTGTTTCATTAAGTTCGCCCTTAATCAACGCTACATCAGGGGGAGAAAGGTGAACAGTTCGATTAATATTGAACTGAATCACAATTCTAATGTGCTGCTAAAACAGAACATGAACAAAACTCTCTCCTCATACTGAACACTGAACTTCTATTATTTTTATCATTAAAATGCAAAAAAAAAACATTAATAATGAAAAACATATTATAGAATTTGAATTTAAGAAATTGGACAATGCACTAAGGAATTAAGCATCAACTTGCTCGTTTTCTTTTAAAAATAGTATAACAAATAGGCTTAACATTAATAGATTAAATCACACTTTATGCTTGTATTAAAGGTAATAAAAGAATTAAATTTACCGTTAAATTTGTATTCTAAACTTGGCTTCTGCATCTCATTATCCATTTCAATGTAACAGTATCGTGGAGTAGGTAATATTAAAAAAATAAAAGCTTAAACAGGAAGTTTATCACTGGTTTCACGTAAAACACGTGCAGTATGGTGATTGTCAACCGACTAGATGTGATGACTCACTTGGGAGGGAGCGAGAGAGAGAGACCTTATTTTGCGAATAAAGGTTGGCAGTGTTCATAGTCCTAGTAGGGGCTCAGCCCCGTCTTGAAGCTATGCGGTGACTGGAGATGATCTTGCTTTAGCTATTGACGACCGTCGTGGCTGTGGTGGTGAGATGAGGGGAGAGAGCAGTGCCCAATCACAAGAGAGGAGGGAGAGGAATAAGGTTTCGAAGTTAAGGATCTGTATGTGGGTGAGAGAGCGAAGGATGGTGTGAATATTTATTTCATCAGTTGATTTAATTGGCTGTTCAGAAACGTGGATCATGTTGCATTTGATCGTCTTTATTATTAAATTTAAGGGGGATAAAATTAATTTCAGGTGAAGGTACAAATTGAATTTAGTAGAATAATTAATCTATATTGATAAAGCATTTCGCAATCTTTTAATTTTAGGGTTGGGAATAGGAGGCGATCAGTTTAACAGTTTCATTTTCATTTTGTTCAAGCTTTTTGTAAATGTCTGTGGCAAATTTTTTAAAGTGAGTAGTGAGTTTTGCAATTTTCATGTATTCGTCTCAAGAATCATGCGAGTTAACTGCTTGTATAATTACTTTATTTTGCAATATTTCTAGAATTCTTAAATTTGTTTTTGCAGCGTTTCCCCAAACCGGACTGGTGCAATTTAGTACTGGACGCATATAGGCAGTATGAATATTTTTTTTTTTTTTTTTGTCCCAGTTCATTTTGAATCCCGGCATATAAGGGGGTAAGGTTTTCTATTTAATGCACTGAATTTGTCCCTAGTATAACGGAAGTGGGATTTCCAAGTTAATTTACGATTAATGAACATAGTCTAGTATTACGCTATTTGCATTCCTGAAGTCAGGATATAATTCCGTCATGCATTATAATTGGGGGGGGGGGGGGCTTGGAAGCTTTATGAAATATAATTGCTTCATTTTATAGATATTTATTATTTTTTTATATTTAATGAATCAATTTTCAAAAAGTTTTTAGACGTCTGTTGAATGCGATTTGGATGCATCAAGGCTTTTTATTTCTAGTCAATATTGCTTTGTCGTTGGCAAATGAGCATGTTGTGTAGTTCGGGAATATCATTGATAAAGAAGGAGAAAATAACTGGCCCCAGCTTGGAGCCCTGGACAACCCGTGCTTTGATCGATTTAGTGTCAAATAGTTGCTGCTTTACTATGACAAAATTTCCTATCGGTTAGATAAGAGTCGAGCAATTTAATAAGATGCAAAAGTTATTCATTTTCATTAGTTTGTGAATTAATCCGTCTTTCCAAAGTCTGTCGAACATTTTCTGAGTGCCGAGAAAAACAACTTTTATTTTTTTGTTTATTAATGAGGCCTTCAGTTATTTATTCAATGACTCAGAGGCCTTGTCTTCATGTGTTTGAGGGGAGGGGGAAGAAGATTATAGCGGTAGCTATCAGGGCCGGCCATCTGAGGGCTGAGGCGAATGCTTTGCAACAGGACCCTACATTGAGGGAGCCCCAACATAATCAAGAACTAAAATAATGTTCTGAACGGTAATAGCGGGATGGAAAAAAGAGAGGAAGAAATTTAGCATGATCAATCGATGAGTTTTGAAATACACGAAGTTTATAGATTTATTACAGTTTAGTTTAAGTGTGTAATATATTATAAACATAAAGTACTGTCATTTACCACACCTACTAGTTAAATTTCATATATAATATTGATAATTCATATTATAAAATGTATAATATTGTTAGGTCTAATCATGTCTATGCCAAAAAAGTATCCCTCTGGGTGTCAAGACTCAGTTTGAAAAAAGAAAATTAGCAGAAAAGAGGAAAGAATAAAAGCTAAATTTAAAAAAAGTCATGATTAGACCTGTTTTCTTGTCTAAGAAGTAATTGTGGCAATGAAATTGCTTCGACTTCAGAAGTTACACTTCAAACTTCAACTGGCGAAGAAATTTCCGCACAAACTGCACAATCTTGCAATGATAGTGTATAAACTGTGAAAATCTCTGAAGAACCTTTAAAAACGTTTATGCAAATATGATTGAATCAGACAATAACAAATGTGATCAAGTGCTTTTAAGTGATTCAAGTTTATGACCAATTATTTGCGCTCTATTTGTCACTTAATTCATTCATTTTACTTGGAAAGAATTACTGAAACGACTAAATTTATGTTCGACTATTGATAAAACAAATCAAATTAATATAAATAAGGAAACGGAAAGACTTAAATTACTATTTCAAAGAATTGTAGATATTCTATTTTTAGCATGTAATAATCTTCCACTTCGAGGAAACCTTCAAATAATAGGAAAGCCTAATAATGGAAATTTAAATTTAATCGAATTAAGTAAATACGACTCTGTGTTTATGGATCATATAAGCGGAATAAAAAAATTCCAAAAATACAATTGTGCATGAATTAGCTCATACATCACAATAACAAATTATTCCTGCGTTAGGAAAACAAATTCTTAACAAAATCAAAGACGGTACAAAAGTAGACTCGTATTACAGTGGACAGGCATAAGCCAACGGTAACAATATGAAAGGAAAATATAAAGGTTACAATCTAGAATAATTGCTCTGAACCCGCATGCAATTTACGTGCTTTGCCTATTACACTCTTTTAATTTATTAATTTGTGATGCCGCTTCAAGCAGTACATATTATAATTTTTGGGGGATATTGTAACGTTTATATTGCTTATTTTCTGCATCTACAAAAAGATGGGAAATTCTATAAAAGCATTTAAACATTACTCTTAAACCATTATGCGACACTCGTTGGGAAGCCAAAATAAATATGGTCGAAGCAGTTTATATACAGATTGAACAAACTTGTAATGCCTTCAAAGAATTTATTGATGTAAATAACAATAATACAACGGTATCCGAAGCTAAAAGTCTATTGGATTCAATAAAATAAGACATTTGTTTTTATGTTTAATAGTATGGTGTATAATATTGTCCAAAATTAGCACTATCAATAAACTATTTCAAGTAGAAACAATTGTTCTCGACTAGTTTTAATTCAGTCAATAAAATTAAAACTGAAATCCAAAATTTAACTCATTTTTAGACGAAGTAAAAGCGATAGCATGTAATTGGAATCTTTCAGAACATTTTCCTGAAAAACGAATTCGAAAAAAGAGAAAAAATTTACTTCGAAACAGCAGAAGATGAAATTATAGAAAACCCAGTTGAGAAATTTAGATGTTATTTTTTAACTCTGTAACTGATACTGTTATTGTACAGATAGAAGATAGATTTAAAAGTATTTCAAATCAATCATTGTTGTAAAAACTTTAGAAAAACATGAATTAGAAAAATGTTCCAAAACTTTGTAACGTTTAATAATAACGATGTAAATGAAAACCTAATTCAAATAATTGTTTTGCTACGGGATTTGATTTTGAATGAAAGGGATGTAAATAAGACTCAACACATATTGCAATATATATTAATTAATAATTATAATGATTTATTTCTGAATGTATTAACTGTGTTAAAATTTTTCTTTTCAATGCCAGTTAGTATAATAAATGCTAAGCGCTCTTTCAGCAAATTAAAATTAATAAAGAATTGTCTTCAGTTAAACATGTGTGCAGAATGCTTAAATGAACTTGCTATACTGGGTATCGAAAAAAAAATTGTAATTTTCCTGAATTAATTAAAAAAAAATTTCTGCATTGAATAAACATGCAATAGTAATATGTGTTCGTATTTGTATTTTTTTTTTAACTTCGCAAAAAAAATTTAGGACCCCAAATAGTTTTTTGTATCCGAGCCACTTCACAAAGAACGCCGGCTCTGGTCGCTATAGGAACAGATTTTGGATCGATTTCGAATAGGAAGAATCTGTCGGAAGTTGAGCAGAGGTGGCGTTAGCAGGGGAGAGGCAAGGGAGACAATTGCCCCCTGTCAGAAACCACTCCCCCGTCTGCGAGAGATTGAGAGTTTCGTCGATAAAAGTTTTCACCACTTCAGGGCGGTTATAGAGAGTTCGACATTAACGAATATGATAATTTAAAAACCATCTTAAAGTAAATATACTGTAAACAATCGAAATATCCAATTAACGGTTTAAGTAGTTTGACTACATTTGGCAAAATAATCGATAAAATGGCAAGTCAATAAGGTGTCGCATTTTGTCGATAATTTTTGGTTGGATGTCGACGATGTTAAGTCCGTATATTTTGAGACACCTGATTCAAATATTGTTCATTCAGCTTATAATTTGCACTAATTTTAGCAGTTTAACCGACAAGTTGATAGGTGAATAAGATACCGCATTTTACCGATAATTGTTGATCGCCCGATTAAGAACTCATTGCGATGGATGTTGACAACGTCCGCAGATTTTCAGGCACCTGATTCAAATGTCTTTCATCCAGCTTATATTTTCCACTATATTTATAGTCTGTGTATTTTCTGTAGGCGGTTCAAGAGCACATTTTCTACCTCGTTATTGGTTGTCTGGTACCAGTAACACGGTAGAAAATGTGACCTTGAACCGCCTACAGACTATAGTAAAATAATCAACAAATTGGTAAGTGAATAAGACGCCGCATTTTTGTCGACTATTCTTTATCTTTCGATTAAGATGGTATCAAGGTTTATGAAAAAAATAATTGGCTTCCATCCACTATTTCGATCACTTTTCGGTGAAATTATTAGAGAAATTGAAGCTTTTATACTATATAAGAATAGGGCGATGAAGAGTTCGGAAAAGAATCGTCATTTTAATAATCAAGTTGTTACTTCTCCGATAATGAATTTCTAAGTTCATTTCACTTTATTTCTTCACTTTCACGAAGAAATAAATTTCACTCAAGTGAATTTCACTATGAGAATTCTCTGACTAAAATCCAATTAATGGTTAAACAAAATTTAATAAAACACTGTTTTCTCTCGACACTCTTATACAATAAATATGCATGCTAAGAAGAATTACTGTGATGTAGCTAAATTATGCGAATTCACTTTATATCAGCGGAATAAGTAAATTATGTAACTGTAAATAAAATTTATTTAACAGTAAAATATCTGTTTGTTTTTTGGGATTTTTTTGCAGTGTAATTTATTAGGCCACAATTGTTTCTCTAATGAAATATTACCGATTGCAATGGACGGCAAAAAATAAGCATATGCGATATGGTAGTCCGGTAATATATTTAGCTACACTAAAAGAGCTTATCAAATATGCCCTAAACTTGTTAAGTAAATTGTACCTAAATGTTTCAGATTATACCTTCAGTTTTATAACTATGCAATCGGGGAATATATATATATTTCTTTTTCATTTTTCTTTTCTTTTCAATTGCTCTTCACTGTAAAAACTATATAATTTCAAGTGCTTCTAAACTTCTAATAGTCTTTGGGTAAAAGTTTATTGATAAAACGATGATTAAAATAGTTATTCATAGAGTATTCATGTATTACATCAACCTCTTGGCATACATATCTACTGAACTTCCTAATTAGATGACAGTTCCTATTTGGGACAATTATTATAATTTTAATTTTTAGAATAACGTAAGTGTATTGGATATACTGAAGCGTTTTAAATGATTTTTGCATTTCAAATTACATAATACTTTCAGTTAATTGCAGATTGAAAATTAAAAATGTAGTAATTCGATGTGCCAGTTAGCCTCTTCATTGTATGCGAAAGGATTAAGAAAAACCAATACAAGTAACTGAGGGAAGCACACTTATTTTTTTGGGGAGGGATGATGATATTAGTTTGTAATAGCTTCGAGGCAAAAAAAAAAAAAAAAAAAAAAAAACGACAAGAAGAGTGCCAAAAAGTCAATATAGGGGAGTTTAAATTCAAGATTTAATTGTTTTTGAATGAAATGCACTGATATTTAAGTCTCTCTCTCTCTCTC
>JAPMOR010097068.1:276215-291837 GCA_026543865.1 Argiope aurantia | reverse complement strand
AATATATTTTTCTAAGAAAATAAATAAATGTTGTTTCCGAAAAAGTTTCATGCGTATTTAATAATGAACATTTTACTTGTTATTAAGATATAAACAAGCTTTTATAAAATTATGAAATGATTATGGTTAATTATAGAATCCTTTTTATGTTCAATTAGACGAGTTATCTCGCATTTGCTATGGAGAATTAGGTGTTTGTTGCTTATCTGAATTTAGTACAAATGAAATTAAAACAATTAATTTTAAACATGAACTGGTCTCATTTTATATTTACAAAACTTTAACATCCGTGGCACAAAAATTGCCCTTATTACATATTGTCGAATGGCAACAGTTAAATGTAAACAAATGTAACGTAAGTTTAACTATATGTAAGCTTCAGATGATTTTGAACGTTTTTACAGCTGCACATAGTTCAATGCTTTGCTAATTAATGAAACTGAAAAATATTATTAGAAAGGCTCGGAATAAACCTGATAAAAAAATCTCTTCACTCAGAGGAATAAAGATGTAAAAGAAATTAAGAAATAAACTTCAAATTTTAATCGGATGCGAAAATAGGCTTAACGATTGCCAGGTGAGTAATCGCTATGATTTACCAATGGAAACCTGAGGAAATTTTCAGTTTCTCAGACTGGAATAAAAACCCTATAAGTTCTTTTGAGTGCAAGAATTATAGTGAACAGCATTAAGAAATATTCACAAATACTAAAATCAATGTAAATCTTTAACATTCAAATTGTTTTAAAAGGTTTATCTTTAAATTTGATGCACATTGAAAATGTTTTATGTTAACGTTTTAATTTTAGGTTTAAATTTAATTTTTAAAATACAAAAAAAAAATTCAATTAGAATTTCAAATCATAAGAATTGTAGTAAACCAAAATAACTTTTATTTAATTAATTGAAAAATTCATCCTCCCTTTTCAGTATTTTTGCCAAGTTATGATTGCAGCGCATGCATTCATTATTGAAACATATCATATCACATCCTGAATACAGAATTTACTGATAGTTTCGGTTTAGGACATTTAGATTGAATCAATCATCAAAATGCTTCACATATTTTATAATTTATAAAAATATATTACATCCCCATGAATAATATAGGACTACCGCATAAATATAATTTTGTATTGAAAACTGCATTAAATGAAAGAGTAGAAATAGTCTATTTGTAAAATCGTAATAGACTATGTACCGAATCTTATATCCGAATTATATGCAATAATTAGGGATAGTAAAAATATTGCGATTCAAAAGCAAAAGATAATCCGTATTGTCTTTAATATTTTTTCAAACGGCCAGATAAACCAACTCTGCTGGGATGAAATTATTTTCGTATTTTCATCGATGAAAGATTAATTAATAGTCACAGATCTTTATTCAAACCTTTCTAATACTGTGTATCTGAGAATAAAATTTGAAAAATTTATAACATACTTAATATCTGAAACAAAGTTAAAATTTTCACAGACACACATATATGTTTTAATGTAAATGACTCTTTCATATAAAATATTGCGAAATGTAAACATCGTATGCAACTTTATTTTAATTATAATGTTGTACCAAATCTGTCTGTAGTTTCTCGGAAAATTTAAAATTGTGCCAAATGGCTCTTAAAAATTGCTGAAAGCTAATTCACTCTTTTACTTATTAATAATATTCAAAAGATGATACAAGAGTTAGTTAAACATTGTGAATGGCAACTTAAATATGTGTTTACAATTTGGAATATGGAGGTAGCCATTTTTACCATTGTATTTCAATCTCCATCAAATCAAGTAAAAGCAAGTAGTTGACTTTTTAATCAATTTTTTAAATAGTTGTTAGTAAATCCTTAAACCAATTCTCAAGTTGAAAGAACATTTTTTTATGTAATTAGATAAAACTCATCTTTAAATATATTTTCCTATGTTTGTCTATTTTAAATTAAACAAATCTTGAGCACTTTTATGTTTGCGCAAAGTGCGCATGCACAATGGAAACATGGTTTTTAATTAAGATGAAATTATTTATTTGATTAATTGTTACGAAATCTTCTCTGAAACCTTTGTTATGGTTCAAATTATTTATAGGCAAAATTTGAAGAAAATCTGTTGCGTAGTTTGGATTTTTGTCGGAAACAAATATTGGTGTTTCAGTTGTCTAGATTAATAACCTTTTATAATAGTTAAATTTTCTTTTTGGAAATTTAAAAGGAAAGTTTTTTGCAATGAACAGATATAAAAACAAAACAAAAAAATTGTTGGCGTGAAGTTTGTTTGCAAGAACAAATACAAAATAAATTACTTTCTTCTTGACTAATATCCGAAGGTGGTGAAACTATTCAATTGAAAAGTAAGTTCCTGAGTTGATTTTTCTTGGGTTGTCTATCCTATTTCACACATTACAATGTTTCATTTACAGTGCTATTGTTTTAACTCAGAGGGATGCTTGTAACGGACTTTTTTAATAAGTAGTATCTACGATGAATTTACTGATACTGGGAAGAGTCGTCCGTGCATTTAAAAGGGAGAGGTTCTCCTTCATTTCCGTGTTCTCTATCATTCGACCTTTGAAATGACTGAAAGAGGAGTTTGGTCATCATTACTGCCAATTTATAGCACTTCTTTTCCTTGCAAACATTTCGCTATGTACTATATAATATTTAGACAGGATTACAACGGAAACGGTGAATCATCAGACAAGCTTTTATCTTTCGTTCAAATCTTCGACCTTTCAATCAAATTCTTTGTCATTGTTTGGGGAAACAAGGGGGATATTGAATGTTATCGGTACAAATGGATTTCCACAGATTTATCTACAAATGGTTTATTTTTGCAGATTTATTTGCAAATGACGGACACCCACTTTGTGGTATATCCCCTCCCTCTATTTAAAAAAATATTGATTTAGGGGTATTTCGAACCTGTTGTAAAAAACGGCACAATATTATCATTTTATTGTATCTAAAAATTGAATAGTCTTCATTTTTAAGTATACGTGTTTATTTTTTAGTATTTTTTTCCTGTAAATTCTCCCAATAACAATGAGAATTATTGACTTCTAAAAAACCAAATACTTTTTCAAACAAACCATCAAGGGCATTTTAAATACCAGATAAAAAAAATCGCAATAAATTTTTTTACAAAAATAATTCGTGTTTTACTTTTTATAGCCATTTTATAATAGTTGATTAAAATGATTTTAAAATTTTGTGATTAATTAATCAATTTACCCAATTTTTTTCTTTTCTTTCCGATGCTTAAAAAATATCTGCACATTTTGAAATTACACCATTGAATAATGCCAATATAGATTGATTGATTTTAATAAGGCATATTCGTTTTATTGAAAATAATCAAAACTTTTTTTATAAACAGGTCGTGAAAAGTGTTATATCAAAAGTTCTTTGCTAATTAAGTAGTTCATTTTCTAGGGCAATTAACTCAGGATAATGATTCTTCCATAAGAATAAGAAAAACATTTCCTAAAGGTGTTTTTTTTTCCCTTTCAAATTTTTTCTTCAAAGAACGTTAATTCATTCTTATTCCTGGCATTTTAAAAAATTTCTTTTCGAATGTGAGCATGTAACATGTTTTGTTGACACTTCATCACAAATCTTAAATTTTCATTATTGAACAATTTTTTTAGATGTTTAGAAGGGTCTTTTATAAATATAACTGATTCATTATCTTTATAATATTGTCAAAATTTGATCAGGAATTTAAAATTTTACAGAGCTATTTGACATTTTTATATTTGTTTATAAAAAAAATTTATTTCAATTATGTTTAACAAAAAGTTATTTTAACTAATTTTTACTTAAAAATAATTACCCTTCACTTTTTTTGTACATATTCAGATTCTGGGATCACAAAATGTTTGTTCTCTCTTGAAAAACGTTTCAGATTAAAAAAAACTTCGGTGTTTCTAAAATCTCTGTTATTGCACTTATCTACAGTACCCTCTTTCATTCACGATTCAAAAAGTGTGTGCTTTGTTATTGTGCATGCACAGCAGAAGTATTATGAACTGGGGATAAACAAACCTTCCAGAATTTTTATCAGTCTCTGATGATAGACATATTGTCTTTCCATGTGGTAACCCTGAACATTGAAAACTCTAAAAGAAAGTAAATTAGATTGTTGGTAAATTTGAATTATATATGCAGAAGTAAATGAAGTGATTTAATTTATTCGTTGAAAAATAGTTGGTGCTGTATTTGCTTCTTGTATATACATGAGTAGCCTTTGTTTAATCCAAACTTTTTTTAACTCTTTTACATTTTTATTTTATTTATTTTTATTTTTTAACGAGCATTTTGAAAAATTTGAAGATTCTTTGTTGATTGTGTTTTTATTAAAAATTTCCCCCTTTTTTCAGCTCCAGTACCATCGAGAGATTGCATCATTATTCCAAGGTTATATAAAAACCTACTCTCTCATTCCATATTCTCAAGAGAACCGTTTAAACAAACACTATTGAGGCCAGAGATGACTGATGCAGTTGAAGAATTTAAAAGAAAAATATATTATAGTCTAACAAGTGGAGAGCCTATCAGAGGAAAGAGCTATAAAAAGTTCAAATGCAACTCAAAAGAGGAGACTAGTCAGTTGAGGGAACAACCAGGAACAAGCACACAAGGAATAACTAACCAAATGTATGCACAACCAGGATCAAGTTCACAGGGCATGACTGAAAACATGAATGAACAACCAGGAACCAGTTCACAGGGCATGACTGATCATATGAATGAACAACCAGGAACCAGTTCACAGGGCATGACTGATCACATGAATGAACAACCCGGAACTAGTTCACAGGGCATGACTAGTCACATGAATGAACAACCAGGAACTAGTTCACATGACATGACTAGTCACATGAATGAACAACCAGGAACTAGTTCAGAAGGCATGAATAGTCACATGAATGAACAACCAGGAACTAGTTCATCGGGCATGCCTAGTCACATGAATGAAAGGCCAGGAACCAGCTCAGAGGGAATAGCTAGTCAAATGGCTGGAAGACTTGAAACCAGCTCACCGGAAATAGAAATAATTGAACACCCAAAACCCAGCGTATCGAGTAGCGTCAATCCTGGAAACTTCTGCAGACCTGAACCTGTAAATGAAATAGATATGTACCATTGTAGTATCCATTATGGTCCATTTCAGTACGTTAAACTTATTTTTTTCAACATTACTTTGTGTGTGTGTGTGTGTGTGTGTGTGCGCGTGGCAAAAAGAAATTCTGTCTGTAAAATGATAGGGTGTAATCTGTGTTCCATTTATATAAAAAATTATATTTAACTCGGAGTTCATTAATAAATATGATACATAGTGTTTTCAGATTTATACCTAATTTGGCTACAGAATCTTATATAACTTTCTGAATAATAAGCTCTTATTTCAACTTTCATTTACTAAAATATATTAAAAACATTAAATTTAAGAATACTGAATGTTCATTAGGAAATAAGTGAGAAGAAAAGAAGATAATTTTTATTTAAAATAATTGCGTGACTGCTGTTAAATAATATTGAACTAGCTGGAATGTTAACATAAACGTTTATGAGAAAAGTATAGAACGGTTGAAGTTGTAACTTTTTAGATAACGAAATTTGCTGTGATTTAAAGGCAGTATTATGTTTTCCCGTTGCGTACAATATTTGATGTTTATCTCCTCAAACATCCTGTGTTCAGAATGTATAAAAATCGGCAACTTTACGCTTATAAAACTTTGTATGTTTCTCACTGTTTGCATTACAGTAGGTAATTCGAGTGGAGAAAAAAATCAAAGTATAATAATCACATCGTTAAGAGCTTGAAATGTTTCGAGTAACAATGATATCACCTGAAAAAGGGAGGGGGGAGGGTAAGTTGAAATTTTTTTATGAACTTAAAAGACAAATAGAGGATGTAGACATAAATTCACGTCAGCTTACTTATTTCTCTAGAAAGCAAAATATTTTTTAAAATCTAAAATAAATGTTTATTAATACAATCATACAATACTAATTATTAAAATTTATTATATCATGCAGAGAAAATAGGTTTGTTGCAAAAAATGCATTTTTGAATGATGTTATGTTCCATTACTTCATTATTTATACTTTCAGAATATATTTTCAGTAGCTTCAAATGATTTTTAGTTCACAGATTTCCTGAAAAATTCATTCCAAATAGAAATCATTCTAAGCATTTTATTTCTTACCTTTTGCCATAAAACTGAAATTCAGTTTTTTACATACCTTTCTAATTTGAGGACAGACGGAATATTTTCCTATATAGTTTAAAACTTTAGACTGTGGATTTTTGGTAAAGACATAGAACAATGCTCCATTTTTGATCAAAACTTTTGAGAAATTCTTCATTAACCCTTACTTGTACTTCCTTCATTGACCCTTACTTATACTACCTTTTTACAAAACTACTTTTACCTTTTTTACCAGTTATCTGTTTTGTTGCTGCTTTAGGAATATTTAAATTTTTTTACTCTTTTTTGCCAATTTTAAATGAATTCGTTTCACATAGAATGGCATTTTGCATTTTTATCATCTTTGTTCTATTTACCTCTTTTTGTGTATGTTTTCGAACTTGGATCAAAATCTTATACTCCTTATGTTATATCGTATAATCGTCGTAGAACTTTTATAAGGGCCAAAATATCATTTAAGCTACTTCTCTGAAGTGTCTACTTTCCGCACGGGTATAAAAAACCCATACGAGATCTCTACACTCATAGTGAACTATAGAGTCATAGCGTCTGTCTTTTTCTTTCACTTCTAGTGTTCGCCGTCTCACAGAATGTCTTAACTCTTCGGCTCTCTATACTTATTTAGTAGTATTATAACCTTCGGTTTCTTCAATCGGTAATATGATCGTCAAACGTCATCTCAACTTCACGATCGTGAATCCAGCAGTGTCTTGCTTGGCGGTGTTATGTGCAAAAGTAAAGGAGGTCAATATTTCATCTCAATCTTTCTGTTCGATTCCGACATATAACGACAGTATGTCTACTAACGTCTTAACCTATCAGTTTGGGGATGATATGCAATCGCCATTCTTTAGGGAACATTGCAGAAATGATTAAGTTCAAAAATTAGTTTTGATAGGAATATAATAATTGTCCCCTGAATATAATAATTATTCTTGGGCCACCGTGCTTTAAAATAATGCCTTCCAGTAGAAATTTGGCTTCTGCCGGAATTTCAGCCGTACGCAAGGCCTTCGTGATTTCGTAGCACGTCAGATTGCAGTACAAACAACGATCGATTTGTTCCCCTTCAAGGATTTTGAGAATTAATCGTCTAATTCTATGGAATATTTTATTGCAGGAGGATTAGATACTAATTGATGTGCTTATTGTGGAAAAATGCTTTTCTCCGTTGGCATTCTTGACAATGCATTACATACCGACTGATACTGCGATTGAAAACTGGCCAATAAAACAGTTTCCTTATTTTGTCGTATATAAGGGCAAATCCTAATTGTCTGGTCTATGGTGCGTTCTGAAAACATAGAACATGTTCTTGCGAAGATGTTTAGGAACAATTGGCAACCACGTCCTTTTTTTTCGGGTCAAACTTTTTTTTACATAGAACCCCACTAACTTAGTCGTAATGGGTCTTAATAAATTCTAATTTTTCTTTCGATGGTATGATTTTCTTGAAGTCTCGGTTCTTCTGTTCCTTGGCAATATCTATAAACAAGTAAAGACGCTCACTTCCTCCGAAGAGGCATTTTTTCTTTTTTCTTTCCTTTGCTGGAGTACGAGAAAAGCTATCTGCGTCTTTATTCTTCTTACCACTTTTATACACAATAGCAATGTTTTCAGGCTTAAAGCCGATCTCGCAAGTCTTCTGGAGGGGATCATTAATTAACTAACACAGAGAATGATAGTCTATAACAATGTCTTTCCGAAAAGGTATATGTAAAATTTGTGTACTGCCCATACGGCTGCAGGGCATTCCCTTTCAGTTGAATAATTCTTTGCTTTCATAAGCATCCGTGATGCAATAGTGTTCTCCTTTCGAACTGATTTTGAGAGAGGACTGCTCCGATTCCATAACCACTTGCATCTGTATGTAGTGCCGTGGGAACTTTCTCATCATAAAGCCCTAAACTGGGATCGGAAGTAAGCGGTTACTTCAATTTATGAAAAAAATTTGATTATTCGGAACTCCAACGAAATTTAAAGTTCCTCTTCTGCAGCTTCTGTAGTGCCTGAGATTGAGCTTTGAAGCAAAAGTGGAATGAAAACGACAATTGCTGGTACAGAGTCCTAAAAATCTTCTGACATCGTGTTAATTTTTGTGAGTTGGAAAGGAACTTGCATCTTTTGCCTTGTCGAACGCCTCCTTCTCACCCACGATTGTCTAAAATTTTAAATTCTTCGACAGCAAGAGCACATTTTCTTGAATTTAAACTGAGCCCAGCTTTTAGGATGCAGTTCAGATCTATACTGTATTTGTCCAAATGTTCTTCGAAAGTTTCGGAAAACGTCGTAATGTTGTTCAAATAGCAGAGACACATCACCCATTTTAAATGACGTATCATATTGTCCATCATTCTTCATTTCTAATGTGGTGGGCGCACTGCGTAAACCTAATGGCATAAATTTAAACTCATACTGCCCCTATGGGGTGACAAACGCTGTCTTTTCACGATTGACTTCATCAATTTGCGATACCCGTTTCGGATACCATGGTTTAGAAATATTTAGCACTCTTTAAACAGTCTATAGTATCATTTACGCTAAGAAGATGGTACACATAATTGTTAGTGATTCGATTGACGTAGCATAAAAAATTGTAATTTGATTGAGGTCCACGTAAAAACATAAATTCCTTTCTTCCTTACTAGGACAACAGGAGACGACCCAGAACTCACAGGCAGCTGAAATATGTCACTATCTAGCATTTCATCGATTTTTTCAGGAATTATTCGATGTTCAGTTGGCGACACTGCATGTTCTTTGGTTCATAGGTACATGGCCATTAGTATTTATGCGATTATTAACAATTCCTTTCAAGAATTTGAATTTTTTTGATTGCTCAGAAACGTACGAAAATTTTTCAAGTATTCCAGGAATCTTGTTTGCTCCAAAATGAGTTTAGGAGGTAACACGCTTAAATCGAAAAAATGGCAATCCTACTTTACCTGAAATGTGCTATTGGACTCTGTGATAGTTGTTGTATTCACACAGTCTTTGTGCAGAATTGTTGCATTACCTACGGACATACCTTTGAAAACAATTAGAACTGTAACTTGTCCATTAGCTTATAATTCCCCTTTTCTTTTTAAGATTATTACAGTAGCCATTATTACAATTTCTTTCACCTAAGAGAGGCATTTTATTTCTGTTAATCATAATGATCAGGTATTTTATAGTCGTCTGTGTTATCCAGTGTCCAGATTTGAGGATTTTGATACAACTTGGAAAATCTTCAAATGTCAATTGATATTTCCCACAATCTGACACCTTGGGTTGCTTCAAGAAGATATCGTGGCTACATTTCAGCAACACAGTGCATTTAAATTCAGCCATTAATTTTAAGACGAAGTACACTTTTCTCCAGCGGCACATAATTTCCAGTGTCTACTTTCAAGACGAATTTTTCTTTGACTGGAAACATGGTTTTCCGAAGATGACATCTGTATAGTTCTGAAATGACTGAGGAAGATGTCACGGAGTCCACAAGAGCATGAACTAAATGATTATCGACAATAACCTCCAGCTGAATTTTAAACAACTTCGCTGCAGATGGAGGTTTCCGTCATTGGTGATTTCGCCTCTAAAGGAGGTCGCAGTTTTTAGTTTTCCTCGTTGTATCAGCTGGGTGAAGAACAAGAAATGGAACGCCGATAAAATGGTAATGGGGGTGGTGATCGCCCTCGTGTAGGGTTCGACTAGATGTTTCTAGTGGCTAATCAGCTATAGATAGCAGGGTCTTCCATTTTGATTCTTGATTCATTAACATTTCTTCTGTGGGACAGGTTAGAGTTAAAGATGGCTCGCCGCTTTCTATAATATGGAACTACATGTCTTGTACGGCAACAATGGAAGTATACTAGTTTATTTTCTGCAGTTCATTATGAATCAGTTGCTCTCGTTTCAGGTTCCTTGATAGTTCTCTTCATCTTTGCGATGGTAGGAAAATGCTTTGATAATCATGTTCATGGACAAATTTCAGTCGTGTGAGAGGTAATAGAGCCCCTTGCATTTCTTCTGAAACAAAAGTTTCGATGAATTTAAGCTGTGTTTCAGACTTTTCGTTGTTCGGCGTTGTATACATTGGATCTCTTCCAATTTATTTTCAAATAAGGATAATAAAATCCATTTCTTTCCTGATAGAGGACATTCTGATGACATCGGGTAATGATCGAATTTCTTTCGGCTTACAAGCTTCTTTTTCATTTCTTCGATATACTAATCCCAGTAAATGAAGTCCTTCGTCGCCGTTATTCCTTTTGTTAAAAGAGCTTGGTAAAAATCTTCTAAAAAACCTTTAATGAGGAGGAATACTTTTTATCCTTTGTTATTTGAGAATTTACTTTATGGCAGTGTCTCATCACATTTTGAATGCACGATTGAGTGCTTTCATCGATTCATTTCATTTCAAATTCAACTCCCGATTTCAATTCTTTTTCGGCTTCTGTCCGAGCACGTCTGCTGTCTCCATATGTTCTGATCAATTCTTATTTCAATTTGTCTTGATCCCAAGATGTGATCAGTTCATTTCTTTCGAATCACCATCGATCTGTACTTCAAGGAAGAAATATACGTTTGCCAGTCATAAGAATTCATCCCATTTGTTGTATTTAGCGACTCGGTCATATTCTTTAAGTCACTTGTTTGAGTCTTGGCCAGCTTCCGCACGAAATACAGATGGGTTTCTATATTATAGCATTGGAGAAGTCATAACGACAGACTCCTCCGTTTCCGCATCCATAACCATTTTTTCCGATATCTTTGTCTTTGAGGACGGTATATAGAGTCTTTATTTAGGTAGGATATCCTGAAGTCGACTACTTCTTCTGGGAGCAGTATCTGATTCCAAGATGAGTAACATCACGACGTTTCCATCAAACTGTTTCTTGATGTAATTGGTACATATAATTGAGGACATCTGTTTCTTAATGTAATGGGTAGATAGAATTGAGGACGTAATCTGATTTTTTAACGCAACTTATAAAACTTTTACCATATACACTTAGATGAGAACTAACCAGAATGAAGGTAGACAGGTTTAAATATCATCATGGATTGTTCTAGGAAAGTATTCTGTAAGAGTAAAAATATTAGAGTACTTTCAATGATAAACTAGAACTCTTAAAACTTTTTTCTATTACTAGCTCTGAATGAAAACTTTTATAATAATTTCTTCATTAGGAGTTGAACCTAAGACCTTTCAGTCTTAAATCAGGTGGTATATCTAAGCTTCATCCGCGCCTGGAAATTTGTTAGCAATATAATATTTTTCATTTCATTAAAGCAGATTAAATAAAAACAAGTTGTATTTCCAAGCATTTCATATAAGACAGTTTTGCATTTGTAGCATAATTTCTGAGATTTTTATATATATTAAGTCATGTTACGATTCACGAAGTCCTTCCCCCAATTGGTATTAACTCTATTCTTTTGTCTTCACATGAAAAGTTTTATGTTCAGTTGCAACGCTTTCAAACTTATGTGACTTTTTTGTTTAATCATGAAATATTTCGGTCCTCAAGTTTTTCAAAAGTATTGTTTAACTAGAAAATAGTACTGATTATGTAATTATTTTAAAAGCTATTAAAATGAGCTAAAATTCTATTTCTGCATATTTTGTACAACTGACTTACATTTATTTGTTGAACATATCTAAAATTTTTACTCGTTTTAAGCTTCTATTAGTTGCTAGATGAAGCTCTGATAGTTTTTTCTTTTATTCCTCATTTTGGCTTTTTAATTAGCTAATTTTTTATTATACCAGAAATCTTGTTGCGTTTTAGTTGAAAGTGAAATTTGCGTCCTTTTATACTGTATTTATTGAAATTCCAAATACTGCAAATTATTAGTTGAATATATTCAAAAAATTACATTGTAATAAAAATATATTTTAGAATGTTTTAACAATTTTGTAAATTATTTGCAAAATTGTACCATATTGTAGAGTTTCTTAATGTTCTTAGATTATCATTTTAATACATTGAAATTCTCTCTCAAATTATGAATTGTAGGTAATCGAGGCTTTCATATTTCATATTGTAGGATTCAAGCCGCTGCCATGAATGAGCAGAATACTCATTTTGCATGTGGTTATGAAAATGATATTGAAATCTTTGAGTTAGACCTCGAAAAGCAGAAATCAGGAAAATATACCGGTTGTACAGCTCGTCTCCGATTAGAGGAAACAAATGTCCCAAACCTCGTGGAGTATATAACCCAAACCCATCTTGCTCCGAATAGGTAAGTTTGTGTTATAAGTTGTATAAAAAATCTTTCTCGCTCTCTGTATATTTCAGAAAGTTTATTTTGTGTAAATTCAGTATTTTATTAAGTGCAAATTTATAATGGCTTTTATTTAAAATTTTAAAATGAAACACAATTAAGTTATCTTCATATAAAGCTGAAAATATTTTATAATTTTAATACTGATACTTTTACCTGCAAAGTTATATTTTTATCTTTGATTTGTCAATAGAGAAAGTGCTGATAGCTAATGTATTTTAGGATTATTTTATGTTTTGTGGAAGTATTGAGGTAACCTTTGTTCATTATCTGACTTCAATAGTTTAAATTTTAAATTATCCAAATCGTGTTTAATTGTTTATACTTCCTAATACGTGGACTTTAAATTTTCAGTGAACTTCATATAAAATTTTTGTATTCGTGTAGTAAATATCTGCATGTTAACCCTTAATTGGGGAGGGGCGATCTACGAGACCGCATTTCATTTACACTCAAATTAAATTTTCTAATGAATGTATTCGTATAAAAAACTGCCATTATATTTTGCAGATATTTTTCTTGAAATATAGATAGGTTTTAGAAATTTTTCAAAATATATTAGCATTGAAAAAGTAAATGCGTTGGAATATACATTTTCTTCTCAAATTACATGTTGCAATAAATAATATTCTTAAAAAAAACATATTACTTTTTACTTTTTAAATCATATTTATTTTTACAGTATATGAAGGTAGACAATAGAAGACAATATAATGTAAAATTCAACAATTATATGAAAAATAAAAATTGACAGGGGGTAAAATTGGCCCTTTTTTTATCGGCTTGTGTGACTTTCATGGCACGGTTTTCCAGGGCATTTTAAACATAAAGGTTAAGAACTAGTATAAAAAATCAACTTATGAATTCTGTATATATATCTCTTGGTATATTCAAATATTTTATAAATTTTTCAAAATACATTATCACTAGAAAAATTAATTATGTTTGAACATACATATCAGAATCAGTTGAATGCGAACTTTCATCGAAAAACTCTTCTGTAGAATTATCCTTATCACTAAAATCACTTTCTGCTTCATTTAAAAGTGTCTGGAGTACTGCTTCATAACAGGATCAGTAAATTGGATGATATTTCGGGACCCAAGTTTTAGCGCTATCTGCTAAGCCTTGTTTATCACTGGGACACTAACAGGGAGGTGCGGTCTTAGATTCATCGCTTAAAGAAATAACTGAATTATTTTAAAAAGCATCCGGTGAAATCGGTTGAAAAAGTGCACGTGTATTGAAGGTCACAAAACAGGAAGCTACCGGATCAATCCCTTCAATTGAACTGAAAAAAGAATAGGGCTGACCGAAAATCCATCACTAACGGTCTCACAGACCGCACGTCCCAGTTAAGGGTTAAAAAGCAGTAACTAAACAACAACAGGAAGCTAAATTCAGAAATCGATGATCTGATCTTTCAGTCAAAGCTGTTAATAATTAACAGTCTTGACAATTAAAAATATGTGTAGTGAATATCCGGGTGATATTACGGAAACATAATAGGCATTATTAATAGAAGAAATTTTTACGATTTTATTGTGATTTGAACAGAAGCTGTTAAGCTGTTTCACAGGAATTACACTGCTAACGAAAATGAGAAATATTTAAAATTGGATATAAAGGGATAAAAAAAAAGTTTGATTTTTAAAAATTTTATCAGACAAGAATATCGCTTACATTTCGTTTGTTGTTTTACTAATATCTTTGGTTCTTTAATTCAAAAATCAATTATTTCTTATGTATTTATTGGTACCTATTTATGTGAAATATCCCCCAATTTTTATCAGTAGTGTACTTGCATAGTTAATTATAATGATAATGCTTTAATCTGGTGAAAATTATAATTATTAAATATAATGGATTTCTCGTTATTATAAGAGATTCATTACGTAGTTAAAATACAATAAAGAATGTTATAAATAAAATAGATATAGTACTCAATTGCTTTGTCTACATCCTGTATTTTCTTGTTTTGTTTTGGACTTTCTTCAGTCTTACCCTCTCCATCTCTGTTTACTTCTGTGTCCTTTGATAGTAAAGAGAAAAGCTCTTCATGAGAAGTTGTTTCTGCTGTATTTACTACTTGCTTCTTATGGACAGGTGAAAATCTCTTGTTAAGCATGCATATAGGTGGGTGATACAGTGGTTTTTAGTGTATCGATTTGGCAAGTAACTACTGAGGCGGTTTCCGCACAAGCGTTGGAGGCAGTCTCCTCTTGCCCCTTATTACAATTTCTTACCCTATTTCAAATATTTTCCTATCCTATTTCAAGTACGGATGAAATATCATTGGCTGACATAGCTATGAACTCTAAAAAGAGATGGTGATATTATTTTAGGCGAACTTCAAATTTCTGTCGGTTCTTGTTGCTTGGACTTCGCAATTGGGTGGAAAGGAGGACATTGTCTCGACTTTCCTAATTCTTGGGCCTGATACATCCTAAAAGGATATATGAGGTTTCAATTAGCCTTAATCTAAATTCCTAATCGTAGCAATTATTTATTTTGTTATTGAAAATTTCGTAAAAAAAAAAATGCTGTAATTCAAAACGACGGTGGATTTCCAATTAGGTAGCAAGTTAGGACTAAGCATCTGAAAGGTGTTAATGTAAGTAGATTGATTAAAAAATTTTCTTAACCTAATTGACAAATAAATAAATGGGCAAAAAATTCAAATTCTGTGGTTTATAAACTTTTAGCACTTTTTAAAGTATCAGTGGGGCAGGTATAATCTTTTTTTTCACAACTTCCACTTTGTTATTAAAAATTTATAGACGCTAAGCATCTGCTTAAGTAAAATAATGTACAGACAGGGGTACTGCCGTAATTCATAACTAATAAAAAAAATTAGCACTTTTACGAAGTTACTGAAAAAATTCACCTAAATTAAATCTTAATATGCTGATTAAGTTAAATATGGGTTTTAATGTGCAAAACTAAACTGACAAATTTATTAAAAGAGGGACCGCACACGTGCACTGCTGAAGGGTTAAATCCACCACTGATTTAAAAATACAAAGATTATTATTCCGTAAAAAATGTTATTTCTATTTGCCACTTTATATTTTTAAGAATTCCCTTTCGTAGAAGTGTCAAACAGCGTTTAATGACAAAGCAAACTCGGTTGAGT
>JAPMOR010097068.1:253972-271215 GCA_026543865.1 Argiope aurantia | reverse complement strand
AGTTTTATTTTTTGTTTATTTTTCTCATTAAATATCGTCGGTGATAATTCTCATTTTTTTGCTATATTTTCTTTAAACTATCGTTTCCTATCTTTCTATTTCAGATATACACCGGTTCGTACTTTAACAAAACACGAAAGTGCAGTAACAGGATTAGCTTATGCACCTTCTGGTTTATTAATGTCTTGTTCTGAGGATGGCACAGGTAACTGATATCTTTCACTTCTTATTTGCACATGCAATTATATTTTATAGTTTATATTGGTTGTTCAGAAAGTAGTATTGTTTTCATTATTAACTGCTTTTGAAAGATAAACTTATTATATTTATCAATGAGTAATGAGGCTTATTTTTGAAAACATTTTACCTATAAAAAAAAAAAACCGAATTCCAATTTTAGTTTTACTGTGACATATTATTAAATTACATGTAGTTATAATATAATTACACGTAGTTATCATTAATATTTGTAGTTATTTCATGATATCGGACTTTTAAATAACATTAGTGAGCTTACAACAGCAATCAAAGTGTAAATGTATGATTAAAACGTTTATTTTAAATATGTTAAATAGTTGATCAAAACTGTTTGATAACTTATCACTATTTTTTAAATCAGCCTTAGTTTTTAAAAAGGAATAGCAAGTATAATATAAGAGTAAAGTCAAATAATTTAAATTATTTAATACTTTTACTGAAATAAAAAATTTTATTCGTATCTTAAAAAAGATTTTTTTTTTTTTTTTTTTTTTTTTTTTAGCTCGAGTATATAACTCGAATCACAAGAATATTTTCGGTGTGCCAGATTATACAAACACTGCTACATATAACCACAGCGATTCAATAAACGATATAGCTGTGAGGTAAGTATTCTATTTTTTATTTATATACTTTGTATGAGAAACTTTGATATGAAAAGAAAAGACTGAGTAAGGAAAAATTAAGTTTTACATTTTATATTGACAAATAAATTTCTTGGTAAAGAATTATTAAAAAAAAAAGTTTTGATTACTTTTTTCTATCCTGAAATAATTTATTTCAATGCCCAGAGTTTAGAGTTTGTTCAAATGTCTTGCACTACATAATCTTTCTTCTTGATAAGACACCTCATGTCCAACTCTTTGCATCTATGAAGTCCATAAAGTTTCATACATTTGTCTTGGTTACATTTTAGAGTTCTTCCTCATATTCCCTTCGACGACTGTTTTAAAGTGATACAATTTTACCTATTATTTTGCGCATCATAGTAAACATCATGACTCTTGCGCCAGAAAAACTCAAACGAAGAAACAAATCCTGAAATAATTTGTTGTCATTCAAGAATAGTGTCGTGCCGACATTTTTTTTAATATTTAATTTTTAAGTCTATACTATTTTTATATTTAATTAAAAAAATTATTTGGTATTTAAAAGATATTTTTTATTAATTCAAATCAGAAAGACGAGTTTGGATATACGTTACACAAAGTACTTTTAAGTGAATACTGATGGCAAATTCAGAGCAAATATTTAAGATATTTTTTATAAAGGAGCATTACAGCAATTTGAGCCTAAAAGTAATGATGTAATTTAAAAAAAAAATAAACAGTATAATTTAAGTCTAATGCATTCAAAAAAGCTTTTGGAAAAGTAAGAAAGCTTTCACGTTTTTTTTTATTGAATACCTTGTAAATTCCTCGAGTAAATTAAGAGCCTTAAAGATTATTCATTAGTGATCACTGATAAAACACAAGAGACGTAAGTATTTAACTAACCAAAACAATTCAAATAAACTTTTTTATATAGTTTTCCATTTTGACTAAAAATTAATCAAAATAAATTTTAATTATTGGTTTTATACTAAATATATAGAACTGATCTAATAATAATAATGATTATCAAAGCGTTTGATAGTAAGTCGAAATGAAAACCAATGACGAATGATTCATGGGTTCAAATGGTAGTTTCGTAAGAAAGTGTCATGTAGAAATGAATTTAAAGAATTTCAAAGAAAACTAAAATTTACTGCCATATAAAATTGCAAAAGTTAAGAAAAAAAAAAAACGTAATTCCAAAATTGCTTGCTCATGTCTAGTGCTCTTGTGTATAGCATAAGCACGCCACCCATCGACTAAACTGTTTAGTCGGTTAACTGAGCGCACAACTCAATTACTTGATTGGGGAAGTAATCACATCTATGCGCCTGGCTTCATTTCACGTGTGCAGCGGTAGAAATCGGTACATTTGGGGAGATTTCTGTCTGCATAGAAAGGATACCATTTTTTACTGTGTTTCTCCTGAATATTGGAAGCTCTAAAAGAAATTTTGTTAGTAGATTTATATATCGCCTAAAAAATTAAATAATTATTATATAAGGGAAATGGGAATTTATATAAGATGGGAGTGCTGCAGTTATACAGTGTCTGTACATAAGCCGTCCTTTCCATATCAGTATCATGAAGAACAATTAGGATCGGGATATTGGCAGAATTTCATTAAGGAATTGTTGTAATTTCTATAAAAGTGATCAATTTTTGTAAATTTTTATTAATTTGTTATATTAAATGAAATTAAACCGTTAAATCCTGTCTATGGAAGCATTTCATAAATATTCTTCAAATCCTTGCCATCTAATAATATTTCAGAATTTCATGTCTTGCGTCAGGTCTGTATAAACTTTTAAGCCCAGATATTATTTTATCTTTCTGATATAAGTGCATTTATCCATTTATTTTTGTCATATTGCTCTTACTTTTGCATTCTCTTATCATACATTGCTTATGCATTATTGAAATTTTTTCAATCAAATAATTCAGCTTGTTAAATTATCTTATCTAGATTCTGAAATACCAGTTATTGACTTTTTATCACTACATTAAAATTATTAAATGTAGTGATAATTTTTTAAACATATGAAATACTTTGTTATATATTTTTTGCTATATACTTTGTTGTTTTGGCACTTTGGTGTTCATTAACATTCTATTTCCATAGTTACTGTGAATTCTACTTTGCAACTGCTGCATCTGATAAAACTGCTTGCTTGTGGAACTTCAACAGACCTGAACCTGTGGAAACTTACGTTCATCCCTCAGAAGTAACTGTATGTGTATTTATTTTGTTTGCATGCTTTAGATGGGGGGGGGGGGGTAAGTTCTTTTATTCATACAATGTTTTGGGATACTATGATTATAAAGGTCATCACAGTTCTGGAAAAAAAAGTCACCCAGCTTTATTCTGCTTTTGATCATTCCATGTGAAAACTAAAAATACTATTTTAAAAGTAGTGATGGGTACTAAATGATGCTGTGCCTAAAATTTTAATAGGTGATTATCTACATTTTTAAAATTGTAAAAACTTTGAAATTTACTTTGGCTACACCTATTTTGATGTCATGAATAGATTTCCTATGATAAAATTATCCGGAGTATAAATTTTGGTTAATATATCATGATTACATCGACAGATATTTGATGTTTTCTGTTAAGGAGTCGTTTTCATATATAGATGTGTAATATCTTGATTTTCTCTGGACTTCAGTAGTAGTATTTTTATTTTTGCAACACTTTAAAAGCATCTGCAAAGCGAAATATTCATGTTAAAATCGTCTGCTATTTCATTCATGACAAATTACTTTATTTTTTAAATAAATTTATTTTTTATTGTTTAAAAGATATATTAATTTTAATGTTAAAATGAATGCCGATTGAGAGGGAGAACAAATTAACGGATCCCCCCCTTATTCTTGCATTTTTTATCGGCATATATTATTCCTATCATTCCTTCTGACTATTCATAAATAGATATGAAATGATATACCACTGCATTTCACAAGCACTTAAAAAAGTAGTTCCTTTTATTCACTGATAAATGTAAACAGCTTTCTTATATGCTTCCCGACAACTTAGTGTTCTATGCAAGTGTTTTTTGATTGCGAAAGATATCATTATATTAAGATACTGTATAGGATATATGCGTCTTACAGACGTGAAAAGTAAACTTCAGAACATCACTCTCAATGTTCATTCATATCTTTAATTTCCATTACTGTAGCACTTTTTTTAAGCTATTAATCATCATATATTTTGCGCTTTCTGATATGAATAGAAATTTGAAAGGAAGTATAATTATAAGAATAAATATGCATAATTATAGAAATTATTATATAATATATAAATTATGAGAGTAATTATTCCATAGGATATCTTTCAGAAGTAACTAGCTTCATAGTCGAAATTTCATATTAGTACCTATTTGCTTAATCAAAACAAATTTAATTAAATTATCAAAGAAAAGAATGTAGCATTTATGAATCAGCTATATTAAATGGAGTAATAAAATCAGTAAAAAGAATTGCAATTCGTAATAATGCATCTAAATGTAATTTATTGAAAACAACAATTATTCTTAAAAGTTTAAGAATAGATATATGTTTAATTTTTTGCATTTATTCTTTAAAAGTTTGAAATTCTTTTCAAAAGGGTATAAAAATAATTCTTCCATCAGTAAACCATTGAATTTATTTGTCTTTCAGTTTCATTTGATCCGATTGTGCTCTTCATTTAAATATTAAGAAAAAATGCTCAATTTTATACCGACAAAAATATTAGTAAACTGAAATATCAATCAATACTGTGTGAATGATTAAAATTATTTGAAATTCTTCATTTCCACATGTGTAGGAAATAAATATAAGAAATATTTTGTATCCAAAATTTTAATACTAAATGCGTCATCTAATAATGTTTTGAATCCATTTATGATTATATACAATACTATAATAATTATAATTAAAGTAGATTAATCTTATGAAATTTGAGACTTATGTAAAAAATATTGAGCACTTAGACATATCTAAATTTAAACATACACAAATGGCGTATTTCTTGTTATTAAATATAGAGTTCGTTACGCATTAACCCTTTAAAAGGCCATTCTTTTCTAGTCATATTATGTTAAAATATTTCTAGGCTTGAAATTAGAATAAGAAAAGGGGTTCATTTAGCTTATTAGATAAATTTAATTTGATTAATTAATTTGGTTAATTAATAATTAAATAAACCAAGACACATAATTTTGTGTAAGATAAAAAACTGAAGCATCTAAGTTTCTGTCTTTCTAAAAAAATTTGTCAGAACTTATGCCAACCTACATAATTTCATACAAAGATTGATAAATTTGGTGGGAAGCATACTTCCCACGGCCCTAGAAAGGGTTAATTAAGAGAAATAATTGGTCAGAATGTTTGTAAAATTAAATAATCAAATAAGACAAACTATTTATTAAGATATAAAATTTCCATTTTGTATTCTATAATTGTTCACATATGAGCCAACTAGTAAAAATTGCAGCTTGCCACAAGGACAAAGACTATATTTCATATTTAAAATCAGACTATTAAGAAAATATTATGACAATAGAAAGCATTCTTTTACATTGATTTCATGTTTTTCGCCCCTGTCGAATTTTTAAAAAAATATTTTCTTACTTTACAATAGCGTGGAAAGCTATATTTGTTTATAGGAATGCATGAATAGAGCATTTAAATGCCAAATGAAAAAGTGCCAACATTTTGAAATTTGTGAATGAGCCCCTAAATGCATCGTTTTAGGGTCATTATAGAAAATTTAACTGGAAAAACTAATAGTAGGAAAGTTGAAAATTTCTGTGCCTCTATAAAATGGCCTTGTCCTTCGATATATGCTTAAATTTCAAGGTGGTGCAATTTTTAAAAAAATTAAAATCTGTATAGTTAAAACTAACATTTCAACAATGTGCCAGTAGATGACGCCATGAGCAAAGTATGTATGTTATATATAGAGCTGCTCACTAAATAAAATTCACGTCTCTTCCTGCTGTCTCTAGCTAAGCGTATGTGATTGACTCATTTCTATCTTAGTTCTTGCTTCGCTGCTCTGATATTTAACTCTAATTTGTTCAAGTAGAAAAATCAAATTAACTATTTCATTGCTTTTATTCCAGATTGCTGAATTTGATCCAGGTCCTTGGCCAATGTTTGTGGTTACTTATTCTGATAGACAAGTCTTTGTTTGGTCGGTTAAACATCATGAATTAATATGGACAATTCAGTGCCGGCGTTCTACTGTAAATACTATTAAAGTTTCTCCAAATGAAAAGCATATAGCATGTGGTGGTAGGTATACTTTTTATTTTATTATTCAAATTCATTTCAATAGTTTTCCATAATTTTTAATTCAAAGTAGCTAATAAAACTTTTTTTTTTCTTGACTCACTGTGGTACATGAAGATTAAAGCTATCCAGCAAGCGTTTATTAAAAAAATTTAGTGATAATGCATTTAATTTTTAATTCTTCAGTTATACGTTGAATAAAATTTATTATATTTTAGATATATAAAAATTGATTTTGCGTACGATTTTTCATATCTTGGAAAAATCAACACATGTCCGCTTCAGTAATCTAATAAGGGCTGTAGCAATTTACATTTTCTACAGTTTTCATGCAACAGTTTTTGTTCCATATTATTATATTTTGATTCATTCTTTGCATACCAATCAGTAATAAAGTGTGCTTTTGTTAGGATCTGCTGTTTAATTTTTTAGTATTTTTTTCTTAAATTAATAGGGATTTGTTTTAGCCTAATGGCGATCGTATACCGCATTCAAAATAAAACTCCACGATTATTAAATCCATATTTTATTTCTAGAGACAGAAAAAAATGTAACACCTTATGGTTATAGCCACCGAGAGTTGTTGTGGAAACACTTGTGTAATTATAACAATTTTCTCTTCTAAATATTTATTAATACTTTATTTCTCATCGTAGTGCATTTTGTATTTGTGGGCACGATTCTGAAATTAAAAATGTGCGGAAATGTGTTAAATATTCGATAATCCAGTAACCATACTTTATTCAGCAATTTGCCCAGTAATCAAATTTAGAATGCATGCATTTTTAAACTTGCAGAAAACCTCCAAAGCTCGAGAATTTTAAATTGTGTTATTTTTGCATGAAGTGATGAGTTCTTAAACATATAATTTAAGGATTCATGCATGTGGAAGATGTACTTTTTATTTAATCATTCTTGCCAATTACTTATTACTCCATACACTGAGATTGACAAAAATATAATCTTTGAATTTATAAACGTAAAAATATTTGAATAACAATATATCTCTTATATTCTTATCTTAAAAATCGTGTTTACAGAGTGGAATGTTTTTCAAAAAAAGGGGAACAAGTATTTATTTCCCCTAAATATTACATCTAGACTTATTATTCAAATGCGAGTTTCATTAAATAAGGCAGGCAATTATATGAAAACTCTTTGACTTCATGGTTTTTTTTATTAACACGTTTTAAAGAAATGCAATTTTTATACGGCCGCCTTAGAACGAAAGTGTCAGTAAAACGTTTTTCTTGCACTCCTCTATGCACACACAAAGTTTCGCACTTCTATTAACAAAATTTACTGATATTTTTAAATTTAAAAGGGTTATCAAAATGAATATTAAATACAGAAATTATCATATGCAAATATTTGTCTAGTAGTACATCATTAGATCATCATAGCTTCAGAAAAATTAAATAGTTAAGTATACTGTTATGTACTTTGGTTGGTCGATAGTTGCAATTTTGACCTTATGAAGAAAGGAAGAGAAACTTGTAAAATTGAACACGTAAGATAGATCAGAGATGTAATGTTGACCCCCAAACAAATATATATATTTGCCTACAGTTATGTGCATGATATTAAATTTTTGAATATTTCTCTGATCTTTTCTATTTAGTATCATTCTTTTACTCCTCATTAGTAAAACAATGGTGTATTTTACTTATGAGGTACATTTTGGAAATATTAACGATTTATGATGTGTGTCATCGTAGTTGCAAAATTAATACAAGCATCGTTTTCCCAGCATTCGCCTAGAAAACGTATTTATAGAATGGATCAGCCATTGCAGACTATAGAATCCATATTTTCCTGAGGAGAATGAGGATTTATAAGAGGATACAGAAACTGATATTTTGACTAATTTTTCAAGTTACCCTCATACTAGTGTCTGAATAGTCAGCTCAGCAAAAACGGCATTGCAGAGAATACTTGAACTTAATAACTGGTATCTATGCAGCATTATAGATAGCTACAATCCAATCATAATCGATATCTGTAGTTTTGCAATTGAGGGCAATTTTTTTTTAAATTGGAAAGGTAATTTGGACAGACGAATGTCACTTTGATAGAGATAGTAGCATCCATCAATTGCCATAACTCTAATTTTTGGAACGATGAAAATCCATTCTTAATACAAAAGATTTATCATCAGTGGTAATTTTCTATAAATGTGTAGTTTAGCATTTTCAGATTGGTTCTGTGATCGATTGGAGTTTAATGGTGTAAAAACCAGGTTTGATCATTATGCGCCAAACAAGAAGAGTCACGGGAAAGAAAAACAAAAGGAATTACAAAGGCTCCAAATAACGAGAATAAATCAAATTAGACTATTAGAACCGATTTCGGACGGAGGAAAATTATGTTCAGAATATCTCTCATGAATCTTCCAATTTAGGATATAAATTGTTAAAATTATTCCATTCATCTATACTTATAATAAAGCTCAATGTGTGTGTGTGTGTGTGTTGAAGTAAAAGATCAAAAATTTATCTTTTAAATGATACCAATGTTTTAACCTTAAAATTAAATTTCTATTTTTAAAGAATTTTTAAATAAATATTTTAACTATATTTTTCAACAATTTTTTTCGTACAAAATAAAAATAAAATTTAAGTTGCACGAGCACGTTTCGCATTCATGGGAAAAAATAAGCTTTTTTCAAAGTGTTGTCATCACATTGATTAAAGCTCCAATTAAAAATAAATGAAATGAAATCTGCAAAAATATAATTTTCGGCACATGTCTGTAGGAAATGAAACAAATATGAAATATTATCTTTTCTAAACAATAAATTCAAGAAAAATTATTTTATGATCTTTTACGCTCTCTATGTCATTAATCCAATAAGTCAGTTTTATTTTAAGGCAACTTTAGTTTAATATGAACAGGATATCTATTCAAATCAGGGCCACACAGCTAATTTGTAAACCTTTAGTAAGACACAGATATGCTAAAATGGTCTAAATGGAAAATGATTATATTTTATGTAACATGATTCAATAAATGCTCTAATAAATAACGAATTTTTGATTTTACATAAAGCTTCTGCTGTAGAAATCACGATTAACAAAATGTTCTTGAAACACTAATATTTTAAATAAAGAGTTAATTACCAATCAACTAAATCAATCACTTAAACTGACTGATTTATGAACATTTGAATATCACTATTCAATAAAAAAAAGGACAATTTTAGATTTTCCATCGATCGTTTCAAAGAAAATACGCCAATCAGCGCGCAGGTTTCTCAAGATTAATTGGCCTAAGATTATGAAAATGTTGAGTTTTTCTAAATTTTTAACATTCAAAACTTTATAAATAAGTCTTAGTTGATCGTGGAAAATAGAAACATTCATTCATTTATTTAAAATTTGGTGTGTCCAGAATATTTCTCCGAATATGATACCTTACTGCATTAAATTTAACTTCATAATTTTTGAAATATATTTATAGGCCGGAACAAAATATTATTATTGATTTCATTTCAATCCTTTTGAAAGCAAAACTAAAAATTGAATTTTATGCTGAATCTGAGAAGTTTTTGTTGAATTATTCTTTGAGATATTACATAAATTATGAAAAATATTTTGCAGTTCACATAAGACTTAAATACCGAGCGATTCTGTTTGCAATACTCATATTCAGTAATAATAATAATAAATAACAATAAAGATGATAAATAAAATAAAACGCTTGGTTTTATTAAAAAATATCTATATATTAATTGCAATTTCATCATTTCCACTTTAAATTAAAGTTCAAGTTTTACCGGAAATGACAACAAATTAGCAAAATATATATAGTAAATTGAACGAAACAATCTAAACAACAGTATAAGTTTGGTATGACTATCAAAATTTGAAGATTAAAAATGTTTTGTTTGAGAATCTATTAAGAGATCAGTTACTTAAAATATTTAATTGAAAATTGTAGCGAGCGGTAATACTGGCGAACAGGCTGGTCGCCAAAGGCGGCTAGTCTAAAATATATCTAATAGATAAAATGTCATGCACATTGGTGATAGTTCACTCTTTAAAAGATGATTATGTGTGACAATTTCTTAATCTTATCAGTTTTACAGTCGTTTTAGGATTAAAGTATGTCTGTTGGAAACCTGTGATTTATGACTGTATAAAGCTCGATTTATTATGAACTGGATTTTCTTAAACCATCTGCCATTTCTTTTGAATATTAAATGTTATATTTCCATGTATATCATTTAGAGAAACGAAACAGTTCTTAACTATAGCAGTAGCTTTTGCTACTCTATCTGCTCCTTCATTTCTTGCAATGCCTACATGTTCTGGATCCAGAAAAAATGATACTATAGCCGTTGTTTTAAAGAAATTAGATTCAAGCCTTTCAAAAACAACAGATAGTTGTGTCTTGATGTGTGTTAAATTGCTTGAACAAAAATTTTCGAGTCTTTATAAATAAGCAATTTTAAAATATCTTCCGATCTTATTGTTTGTGAAACTATTAGAATGGCATAATTTTCGGTTGTAAATACCGAATAATAATCATATAACTTTTCAAACCTTATTAATTAAAAACTGCGACAGAATTAACAAGCTGAAAATAAATTGATTCGAATGTTGATGATGTAGAATGATTGCTAAAATTATTAATTTGTTAAATATTCTTTTTTATCCAATGTGAAATTTCATTTTCTCTAGATAAAATTTCCTCATTTTCGATAGTTAAATGTTGTATTAAGTATCGCACTCTATCACACACACATTGACGGCTCATAATTACTTTTTACACAATCAAGACAAAGTTTCTATTATCTAAACTAAACAAGGTACTTCGCAAGTGATATATAAACTATGGACAGGAGATGTTTGAAAAATTCCCGGTGAAAGACCGACTTCTGGGTGATGTACAAGATTTAATATCTACAATACTGATTTATTTAGAAACAGATGCATACACGATGCAGATATTGTCCAATTTTGATAAAATAGGAGATTAAAAATCTGCACGCCGAGTAGTATTCACTAACACTTTAAAAAGATTCAATGTCTTGACACATTTCGTTTTAGTTTTAAAATATGCGGTTTAAATGTCAGTTTTATGCCAAAGATAATACCAAGGAATTTATCTCTGACTCCACAAGTCAGGCAGTCTCTAAGAAAAGTTTTAGGATATGGATGGAGCCCACTGATTCTACATAAGTGAAGTTTTCTAATTTAATAATATAAATTTGTTCCCATCAGCCAGTTAGTAACATTTGTTACTGCTGTCTGTAGTTGCGTTCGATAAATTTCATACTGGCAATTGTGCAATGTAGCTGAAGGTCATCCACATATATAATGCACGTATTGTGGTAATTGCTGAATGATACCATTTAATTTGATGATAAATAAAATTACATTTAAGATAATTCCCTGTGGGACTCATCCAAATTATCGGAAGTTGTTCACACATATGCAAACCTCAAATGATTTTGTCTAGAAGATTTTGTATAAAAATTGACACCTCTCCTCGAAATCCCTATGGTATGTCTTTTAAAATGCCATAGCGCCATGCTCTATTGTAGCTTTTATCCATGTCGGAAACAAAATCGCAATCGAGGTCTTTCTTTGTCACAAAATCGTCTCTAAACAACTATTTCTTACATTATAGAATTGTCAGTGATGCCTCGCCCATATTGAATTCCACCTTGGAAGTTGGATTAAAATGGCCAGATTTTTCCATACAATGGACTAAACGAGATTTAACCATTCTCTCCATTAGTTACACAAGCAACCTGTTAATGTAATCGATCTATAGCTAGCAGGATTCTACGGTTCCTTTCTAGGCTTGGAAACGAATCTTCTAACCAAATCCTATAGAAAAATATTAAAAGTGCATGTATAATCTTCACTCAGATTTTTGATTATCTAAAATATTTTATCTGGACTTGATGATGTTGAATGTGGTTTGCTCAAAGCTATTTCATGCTCGTATAAAGTGGAAGAGCTGTTGTATATTTCAGTGTTTGAGTATCGAGTCCGTGTAAGTAGCTTATTAATAATTTGCAAATAATGACTCATTTCTTTTCTCTTGTTTTCTAAATATATTTTTGCTGAATTTGGTACATATAGCAATATTTAATCCTGTGATTTCTTTTGAGAACTTAATTGAAAATAAATTTTTTTCATTGTCTGTAGATCAAAGAGGGCAAATTAAGATTTATGATATCGGTGCCCGAAAATTGTGCAGTGAAATTCAAGCACATAGAAGGCCCTGTCATTACCTCGCTTTCAATGAAAATGGTTCTTTGCTTGCTTCCTCCGGCGGGGATTGCCGGATCAAATTCTGGAAAGTAAATACCGCTCGTTGCGGCACTAAAAAAGGGTAAGTTGTAAAAAAGTATTTTAAGTTATTTGGATTGAAAATAATTATATTTCATTTTAGTTAAATTCAGAATATTCCTTAATATGATGTTTCTTCTGCTCTGCTTTTGCAATAGTTTAATATGATGAGCGCTAAATGTTGATAAAAGCACTGCTTACGGACAAATATCATAAGGTAGGCTCACAACCATAAGAAATATTGATATCATATCACTGCTAGAGCAAAACTAATAGGTAATGTTAAGATATTGGAATTGCTAACTATAAATGCCTTTTAATACCAAACAAAGTAGGCGATATATTTCGGATTAAGTTACGTAGATTTTTAATGTAAATTAATTAATTTAAGTCCTTATAGATGTCAGTTCAAAAATGTAACTTGTACGTTATTTACGAAAGAAATAAAGAAAAGTATGTTATGAAAAATAGTAAAAATTGCCCTACAAAAGCAAAAGAGTTTTGCAAATTAAATTGTCGCAAAAAAAAAAAAAAAAAATGAAAAAACGAAACCAATGACTGAAAATCTGTATAAGTTATACAAATTGATGCTGAAATATATAAATTGGCTTACAAAAAAAATGCTTTGCAATGTTTTTTTTTTTTTTTTGTTAAGTAATTATTAAATAGTTTGCATCATGGCAGCAAAAATGTTTTGTGTTTTATTTGAACGGAGACCCGTGTCTTTAGATCAGAGAATATGAGGTAAGAGATCAAAGTTTTTCTCCCTTAACATGTGAATTTTGTCTTGCTTAATTCGAGATTATAAATAAAGAGAAAATGTGTGTGTGTTTTTCTTTATGTAAGTAGATATAAATATTCATTTAATATTCTATAGTTTCCGGTAATGTTGAATTACTGCTTTCTCCCCCTTACTTTTTTCACTACTGAAAACTAGGAAGTTTTTCTATTAGAATTAGTACATGGGTACTGTTTGCACATTTTCTCTGATACTGTGTATACATGCAAGGAAAACATGGGGAGTTTTTTGTCTTGATTTGAGTGGAAACCCTGATGGTGAAGTTCAAAAAGTTACCAACGGAAACGAGTCTGTTAAAATAATGGAAAATATGCAAAGTCCAAGAAATATGAAGATAGAATGTTGCTAGTTAGGTAAAATAAATTACCCAATTTCTCTGAAAAAATTTTTAAAACATATTTCAATGAGGATGAACTTTTACAAATGTTTCAAAATGATGTTTTACAAAAAACGTAATAAATGGAGATTAAAAAAATTGGACATTCAGATAAAATGTGAATGACAGTCAAATCAACACTTGACATTGTTCACGAAACAGATTTTTATGGTTGAGAGGAACGTGAAGCCGAGTCAGTTAAGTCTACTTCTCGCATTGGGAAATGTAATTTATTGGATCCCACGATTAATTCCATAAATGAGAAATACATTTCGAATGATGTTTATTTACATCAGTGTACGAAATTGCTCATTTCAAAGAAGTAGATGCTGCTTTCGCAGCAACATAATCTAATTCACTGCCTATAATGCCGACGTGGCTAGTTAACAAGCTAAGAACAACCAATTTGGTATTCTTAGCTTGTTAACTAAAGTTCCCAAAAGGCAAAAATATCTATAGCCTGTAGATGTGCTTTATTCTGAGCATGGCTGAGGACTTCAAGAGCACTCATACTGTTGAAATAAATGCATAATTTATGGTCTGGAAAATTTAAAATTCTTGCAAGAGCAAACAAAATCGCCACCAGTTCAGTAGTTAAAACAGAGCTTAAAGTATTCAATTAAAATTGCCGATGTCCTTAGTAACGACGACACCACAACCCATTAGAAAAACTGTTTTTGACCCATCATTAAAGACAGAAATATAAGTAGAATATTGATTACGGTGCTATAGAAACAACTATTGAAAAATCACAGAAACAATAGTGGATTTGTCATATATTGGAAAGTGATAAGTATCATATTTCTGGGATGTCCTCAGGTGAAGAGCAAGAACATTGGTATAATGAATGTGAAGACTTAAAACATCTGAATTCCCAAGAGACTGTGTTATTCTTCCATGAAAAGGAAGAATATTAGATGAATAAGAATTATATAACCTTTTCAGGTCAATGGGAATATTCATCCGATATTTCCATGTCATTCATATGATTGACATAATATTGAAGGCAGAAAAAAAATGCTGTTCACGCGATTCTTTTGTGACGCAGATACAATAGGAATTGGTAACAAACTACGAACAAGTTGTTATAAACTAGCAATATACGAAAGGGTATAGAACTGATACGCAAAGCAGAATTATGTGCTATATCTATATTTCGAAGAATATTATATCGAGTTGAACCGCATATTTCGTATCCATAATCAATGCGTGACAGAAGGGCAAATTTATAGACGCGAAGTAAATATATTCGATCTGACCCCTATTTTGTAGTTGAAATACTTGCAAAATGTTGAGGGATTTTTCACACTTCCTCCACAAATGTAGAACATGAGGAAAGAGAGTGAGTTTTCGATAAGTATGACCTCCAAGAAATGTACCTCTTTAATAACAAGGCTGTTGACAACTCGAATTTGTATAACAGGATCAGAATGGATACTCCATTTTCGACAAAAATGGACACATCTCCTTTTTTTCTGGTCTGAGTGTGCCTATTTTGATCAACTCAAGCTGTAAGTTTATTCACTTTTCGCTGAAGTTACCATTCAGTTAAATTTATATTAGTGATACTTGACACGATATCTAAAGATCATCAAATTAAAGTCTACCAGAAACAGATGAAGGTAAAATATTCAGTATATCTTTAAATGAAGGGAGACAGTCGAAACACTGCCTTGAACACCTTCATTTTGGATAAAAGGATGAGTAAATGTATTGCCAATGTGAACTCGAAAGATAAGAGCTTAAAAAAAATATTTTTTGAATAAAAGCTGGCAAATTACCCTTAAACCTAAAGTCAGTTAAAAGTACAGAGAATATCATACTTCCATCTAATTTCTTAAGAGAATTCTTTGATATAGCCTTTCATATATCAAAGAATTCTCTTAAGAAATGCATTGTAAAGTTGGGATTCAAGAATAACAAGGCTGTCTACGGATAAATGCTTTCCCCGGAAACCACATTAAAAAGGTGAAATGCACTTGCCCCCCCCCCCCATTTCATTAAGAAGACAAATTTTTGAAATGCATTTTATTTCTATTAATTTAATAAATAGTCTATTTTAAATGTAAATACTAGAGCATTTAAAAAATGTATTTAATTAAGCTTATTAATGTACTTAAGCCTTTTTAAAATCTTGCATATAAATTTTGTCTTTAGTTTGTTTTCTTAAACATTTTCTCCATAAAACAAGGAAGTAATCATAACTTTATAAGCAATTATAATAAATAATATTTAAATAATCAGGGACTGATTTCAAACTTGGCTGCTACCTAGAGTAACTTGGTTAAGGAGGGGAAGTACAAGCTTGTTGATTCCAAAATGTTAGTCTAGCACTGAAATAAACAAAACTGCAAATTCTTTTATTTATAATATATTAGAACTGCAGTGTGTGTTTACTTTGAACTTATTTTTTAATTATTTTTTTAATTATATATTTAATTTTTTTCTTTCTGTTAGTTTTGTTTTATCTCACTTCATAGGTTTTATAAAATAATTTTTAATATGTTGTTTGAAGCTTATTTTCTTATAATCTATCATAATAATTGATTTTATCTTTAAGAAATATATAACTAAAATTACAAGAAATTTATTGATTTATTTAAAAAGATTAAAAAAACCAAAATAAGGATTAAATGTTTTATGATTTTGTATAAGCTAAGAGACATAAAACTGAATTGATAAGTTTTCAAATGAGGGACCATATCATGTCAGGAAACAAAGTGCTTAAATCCACCATTGCTAGTAATGATTATTAATATTTATTATCGTTATTTCTTGTAATACTCATTATTGTTCTTGTTTCTATTCAGGAAATATAAAATTTAGGTTTTCATGTATATGATGTAATTCTCAAATCTGTGGTATTTTAATATTTAAATTTTTTTTTTCTTTAGATGTCTTAAAATGAAGGCAGAGTACCGTGCTGCGACTTTCTATCCATATTATCTGAAGTTTCATGGCAGAGATTTTCTCCTGTCGATTAACAATGCAAAATACTGTTAAGTATTTTGTAGCTTCTCTTCGTTACACCGACTTTTCTGTATTGCAGCTTGTTTTAAGAAGCAAAGCTGTATGGATGTCAGTTGTTTTAATTTTTCCTTTTATGGATGTGATCAGTAGCTTAGAAAAATCTCTACTTTGGATATCTTATACAAACTTTTTATGATTTAGACCAATCTTATTACCGGTGAATCAAATGGTTTTTACCGATTTTACTTGAAATTTCATGAAAGAAATTTTCTCATGTTGGTTAATCATACAAAAATATAGTATTTTTTATAAAATACTTATCAGTATTTTATAACTTCTGTTTGTTAAATTGGGCTCTCTATTTATATTACAGCTTGTTTTAAGAAGCAAAGCTGTTGTTTTAATTTTAATCAGTAAAATTTAATCAATTAAAATCAGTTGTTTTAATTTTTCCTTTTATGAATCTGATCGGAAGCATAGAAAAATCTCTTTTGCGGATATCTTTTACAAATGTTTTATGATTTAGATCAATCTTATTACCGGTAAATCGAATTGTTTTGTTTGAAACTTCATGAAAGATTTTTTCATGTTGGGGAACCATACAAAAATATAATTTTTTTATAAAATACGTATCAGTATTTTATAGCTTCTGTTTGTTAAAT
>JAPMOR010097068.1:213980-253962 GCA_026543865.1 Argiope aurantia | reverse complement strand
AGAAAAATATCTGTGCTGGATAACTTATACAATTTTTTTTATGATTTAGACCAATCTTATTGCCGGTGAATCGAATTGTTTTTATCCATTTTATTTAAAATTTCGTGTGAGATTTTCTTATTTCGGTTAACCATACAAAAGTCTATTTTTTTTTTATATAAAATACACTTTAGTATTTTATAACTTCTGTTTATTGCATTGAGCTGTCCTTTTGTATTACAGCTTGTTTTAAGAAGCAAAGCGGAATGGATGTTAAATGTTTTAACTTTTCCTTTTATGAATGTGATCAGTAGCTTAGAAAACTTACTACTTTGGATATCTTATATTATTATTTTTTATTTATACCAATCTTATTACTGGTGAATCTCATTCATCAGTTATACCCAAGAGTCTTAATCATTGTTCCTATTTTGTGCATTTATTTTTAATTTTATAAAGTATCATGTTATGCATTTATATCAAAATTTTATTATATAATACCAAATTGTTAGTTCAAATATATATGTTTATGTGATTAATTTCAAGTGTTTATTAATTTGAATCATTTTATTAAAATGCATTTTTGTTGAGAATGGTTTTATGTTATTTTACATGATGATATCATGCTGTGTGCAGAAAGTGAGACTTTCAATTGAATTTTAATGTCACAAGAGCCAGATATGACTCAGGGTTGCCATGCCACCGGGAGAACCGAAAAAACACAGGGAATTTAAAATTCGACAGAAAAAACCTGGAAAATGCAGGGAATTTCATAAAACCTGGGAAAATACAGGGGATGTAAAGTTTCTTATTTTTCACCCATCTAAAACATGCCGATCTCTAAAGTTTACAAGAATAAAAGATCGTTGTCATAGCTTCTGAAAACGAAACAATACCATTCGTGATTTTGTAATGTGGAAACTCGCCCCTTTCCCCCCTTTTTTTTATATAATCCATGTTTTTTTTTATATAGATTATATTTGCGGAGACAGTTGTTCTTTTTCCATGAGATTCCCGAATTGTAGCTAATGAACATGCGCGAGACTTTGCAGCTGCTTGAAAGAATGATACATTTTTCTGGCGGGAACATTCAATGTGTGGAAGAAGCGCGGTGGTGTTTAGTCTACCATACTTGAGTTTTATTGAATGATTTGCTTATTATTTGAGAAACTGTCAGCTTTTTAAAAATAGATTAGAGAATTTTTTTTAAACAATAAATTACACAAAATCCGCATTAAATACGAATCGGAAAAGTCCATTTTTTTTCTTACTGTTGTCTTTGTAAGATTATATGCTTAAGTAATATGGGAAAACAGGCACTTACTAGTCACGCCAAAAGATAAAAGCATACAAGAATGCTTGCCAGTTCAAAAGAGTCATCATTGATGCTGTATTTAGTATCTAAACGGAATAGAGGGAAAGATGACATCAAATCCGAAAACATCCGATTTCATGACCGAAAATAAACCAATTTCGAACTTTTTAGTTAAAAAACAATAAGTTAAAGCTGCATTTTTATGGGCATTAAAACTTGTGTCATATTTGACCTTTAATGCATTTAATGATATATCGGAAATATTTTCACATATGTCCACTGAAAGTGAAATAGGGAAAAAATATGTTAGGCCGTACCAAAATGTCATACCTTATTTATTAGGGTTAAGCTCCATGAAACTGTTGACTGAAGAATCTGCAGAAATCGATGCCCAAATACATAAATTGACGAAAATGAATAAATAAAAAAAAAGAATCTTGCTTTGTAATGTTTTTTGTTGAGTAATCATTAAATGGTTTGTATCATGATAGCCAAAATATTGTGTGTTTTATTTCATCCACATCCTTAATTTTGTGTGACTTAAAAGGGGGGGGGGAGAGTATATATTACCTTTAATATATAAATTTTGTCTTGCTAAATTCTAGATAATAAATAAAGAGTAGTTTTTTTGTATGAAATATAAACCTTCTTTTAATATGCTTTTATTTCGAATAATATTAAGCTGCTGCTTCCTTTCCTTGCTTTTTCCACCCCTTAAAATCATATTGCATTATAACTAGCATGAGTGCTATTCAAATATTTTCTTGTATCTTGAATGTACGAACAGGGAAAACATAGGGATTTTTTTTCAGATTTGAGTGGCAACCCTGTGACTATACTGCATCGTATACAAGCTGCTATAAAAACTAGTTAAAAGTGGTATAATAGGAGATAATAAAATATATCAAAATGAGTAGCAGTAAGCAAGCAAAAACCACAAATACAAATTTAAAATGTTGAGTTGTTGAATAAAGAGCAGTTGTACTAAAAAAAAGTGTGTGGAAAGAAACATGTAAAGATGCCAACAACATTGTGCGAGAATACAAATTAGAATTTAACAAAGTTATAAATGAATGTAATTTTTAAATTCTTTGGAAGGGAAGAGTAAAATGAAGCATTCTGTTTTGAAAACCAAGAAATGGGAAGCAATGGTATTCAATTTTTAGGTTTATGCATTTCTTTTTTGGTTTCTTGCTCTCTAGGAGATAGTAGAAATAGGATACAAACAACATCGAATATCGTTTCTAAATCCTCATTCATGTTCTACTCCCTATAAGCATGGGGAGTTTGTTACAGCATGGCCAAAAATGGCTTCCGCATCATAAAATACCACTCATCCAACCAACTATATTATACTCCAAAATGTCATCCCCCATAGCACTTGAAATACACTTTACTCAAGCTGAAACTTCTCCAGAGAACAGCATAAAGCAAGCAGATTCTAGAAACATATTCATTTATCCAAAAAGAGTTCCTTCTTGACAGCAGCAAGATCTCATTTTTTTTATTTAAAGAGATTCTATTATATTAACCATTATTAAAATAAATTTCTATATTTGTTATTTCTTTAATTTTATGCTCATACTCTATGGCCACAAGACACATTTGAAATTTGCTAATGCATTATTAGAATCGACTGGATTGCTTTTCGATATTTTGAAAAATTATTAACGAAACATTGCAATTGCAAAATATATTCTCGCAAATTGCGACTGTCTATTCAACTTCAGGTTGTGAAATTTTCAAATTGTTTGTTTTGCGAAGAATTATTTTGTCAGCATTCCCATCTCATTCCTTTGTCGAATTGAGCACGACGGAAATAAGGAGGAAACTTGAAATGGCTACTTTTTGCTGAGATATTGTTTTGAAATTTTATGGTGCAAGAACCAATTTTGGCCACAGTGCGCTAATCATATGATTGAGAATTATTAACTATATTAAGTGTATTCTTAAAATTTTACATAACAAACTATATAAAAAATTAGAATCGAATGGTAAATTCTTAAAAAGGGAATAAACGAAGCGATTAAAAACTTCAAAATATTGTTGTAAAAAGTGAAGTCAAATTTTAAAACATTTTTTTAAATAAACAAAAAGACAAAATAATGTTGGGAAACATTACAACAGTGTTTGATGATCGTTCGATAAAGGAAACAAATTAAGTGTTTTCTTATTACAGGGTATTATTTCGAGTGTTTTTCTCATGTACAAGAGTATGCAATGAGCTGCAAAAAATTTTTGAAATTAAACCATCTAAACTGTTTTTCAGCCTCTGGTTCAGTGTCGTTTTTTCAGAACAGATAGAGCTGTTTTGAAAAAGGGTTGAGAATTGGTTTTCTAGAACAGAAGGGGTTTCTTCAATTATTTCATTTGGATCGTAGCTTATTGCATCTTCAGTTGTAATTTAATCTTCAGTATTGTGGGCTGAGATTTGATTTGATTTTTATCTGACGTCTGATCCTTGACAGGGATAAGCTGCGCCGAAAGCTAGGGATGTTTATTGAAACCAGATACTTTAATTATTAAAGACGAATAAAAGTAGCGAGATAATAAATATTGTTTATAAGACACTAATTTAAAAAGATTAGTGCAAAAAACGTAAATAAATAAACCTAATTATGTGGAAAAAAACAATGCGGTTAAAATGAGAATATTTTCCTACTAAAAAGCTTATGTTAAAACCGTGAGTGAAAGTACTTTAACCGACATTTTTTGAAGGCTACGCTATCTGCTAATCTTTATCTGACGCTAGACTTTTATGCATAGCAGAGCTGATAATGCACTGTTGTCAAGTGAGAGATGACTTACGACCGGTAATGTTTAAGATATATTGAACAGTTAATGTATCTTCATGACGGTTACAAGTCAGAGAAGACTGCAAAAAACATACTTATGTCATGAATGTACAGTACAAAGTTGAGCTAAAATGATATCACAGCGATAATTTAGAAACTTAAGAAAATTTTGGTTTCATGCCATAAAGTTTATTTACCTTGGCCTATTTATCTTGCCATTGAGAAAAGTATCACTGATTAATGACAGAAGGCATGTCAGCGTAAATAATGGATTGGGGCAAGTATTCGATAGCTGATTTTGTAGCTTTGCCTGCCAATTCATTTCCTGTAGTGCCAACGTGAGCGAATACTCATAAAAATAAGACGAATACTTTACAAAATGAAATTTCAATAGAAGATATGCTTTTTTTTTTTTAGTAAGTGGATTCTCAGTAGAGGAGCTGTTATTCCAAAAAAATTCATGAAATCAATTTATAAAATAACTTTACTGATATAATGCGAGTCTATATATTTGAGTACAGAATAAGCAGCCGTGATTTTAGAAGAAAACTCGGAAGAGAGTGAAGTTGGTAGCTTACAATATGACTTTTGGCTAAAACATAGCCAACATGATTCAAAGATTTAGTTATATCTTTGAAGAACGATTCATTTGTCTGATAAAATTGTCGTGATTAAAAGTGAGGTCAGAATTCAATTATCTGAGTTTAACTTCGTAAAACTTCCGAAAAGTTTAAGGTACTGAATTTTAACTCCTATCCATGAGGGATGATCATGAATATAATTTGTGCGAATCATTACTTCATGGAAAATACTTGGAAGCAGATTGTACATGCGATTCCAAAATGGGTAATGAATGCTGGGCGAGCATAACAGGCAATTATTATTGCCATTTAACGTGCTACCGTGCAAAGAATGATGTTCATTTGCTAAAATAAGGAAGAAATGGGAAAGGGAAAATTTCTTTTATGTTGCAAAGATAATTCAAATGCTTCTGCTTATAAGCTAGTTATAAGAGATGTTCGAAATGCTCCCAAACACTGTCTTAGAGTTTGATGGTGTCTATATTTGAGGCGTTTCCGTATTAGACTACTAATAAACAGAGCCATACATAATACTTCCGTATTCTATCATAGACTGGAGCATTATTTCGATAGGCACGAAGCAAAAATGAGTATTGGAAAGAGTTTTTAAGATATTTAATGATGGCATACAGCTCTTTCTCAGTTTCATGATACAAAGAAGAAAAGTCCACAGTTTATCAAATATCATGGCCAAAAATTTATGTTTATTGTGAAGTCGAGTTAGGACATCATTCAAAAACAATTCTGGATCAGGATGAAGGAGCCGTTTACAAAAATGAATATCGTTCATTTTTTGCATCTAAATAATAAACCTATCCCTGTTTGACCACTCAACAATATTTTTTGTCTGCCTGAAGCTGTGTCTATGAATTCCATAGCACGAAATTTGTAAATCCTCGGAGTTTTATTTATAGACGGTGGAATGACTGATAAAATGGGATTATTGACTAAAACAAAAAGGATTAGCTTAAAACACAACCCTGAAGGACACCTTCTTCCTGGCAAAAGACATTTGAATAAGTGTTCCCAAGGCAGACTTTAAAAAATTTTGCTTTTAAACATTGTACATGATTACAGGCAAATTTCCTCTGAAATAATGACCATGAAGATTCTTGTTACCATACTTCCAGGTCAAGGTCGAAGAATAATGATTCCAAATGATTTTGTTCGAGAAAAGCAATTCGAATATCCGATTTTTTAAAAAGTAAGTTATCGATTGTCGACTATGTCCTCCGAAATCCACTCTGAACAGAAGATATATATTCATTTTTCTGTAAGATGTGTGCATTCTGTATTCTTTCAGTTATTAATTATATGAAAGATGTGATCTTTTAAAATTAATTTGTTTATATTTGTAACAACTCAAAAATTTAATCAATTCATTTGAAGATGAAGAAGGGAAATACGAATTTAATAAAAATATTTTAAAACAAAAGAAAAAACGAAATTCACTTTTTGAAAATGAAATAGAATAAATGAACACCTCCAAAAAGCTCAATGTCTTGGCTTCCCTTGAAATTACACCTTTCAAAAATTAAATGAACTTCAAATTGGTAGTGAATATCCTATAAATGAAATTAAACAAATATTCACGAAAAATGGTGAAAAATTAATTCTAAAGTTAATAGATGAAGAGTGGAAGGACTTTATTGTTTTTCTCTTGAAACGATGTTATACTAAAATAGCTGAGAAAGAAAGAAACAACTCAATTTCCTGAATCGAAGTTTATAAATAAGGGATGGAAAACCTGTGGTAAGGGGAAGGAAACAAACTTGTTTGAATTCAATATTTAAAAACCGAATATTATTAAGTAGGACACTGTTTAAATGAATTGTATATGATATATCAGAAATCAAAGAATTAACAAGAAAATGTGATGTTTTATATTATCTTTTTCTAAGGTAAAATGATGATAGAATTGGAGATTTAATTTCTGAATATTTAATAGAAATATATGAAATAATAAGATAAACTGATGAGAATACTAAGAAGAAAAATTTACAAGTTTTTATAATTTAGATTTTTTTTAAATGTAAACTTTCAAAGAGATTTTTCACTTTTAAAATTACTGAAGAACTTTCATGAACGTCATCCATATACAGCATCTTTTTCTTTTTTTTTCATTCATTCTTTGGTGGGGGGGGAAACATACTTCAGTTTAAAAAGTAGTATTTTTTATCGTGGATTTTTTTCCCCATTTTTGGGTCACTTGGAATTTTTGCTTAAAAATGAACAAAAGCAGACAAAAAATCTATATAAATGTAAAAATTCTGTTAATTCTTAATGATTTTTTGATTTTCCAGTATCGATTTTAATTTTTGATGGTGCTAAAATTTGGGTAAAAGTAGTAGTAGTATATTGGTTCCACTCTGGGACAATTTGGAATTCCATATTGGCCCCTACTCTGAATATTTTTCAGTTCCTATAAATTATTCGAAAGATTCTATTTACATTGATGTTTAGCTAATTGAACTGTTTTTTAATCAAATTCGTCGATAATTCTATTTTTTTCTCTGGTCACTTGAATTATTAAAATATTGTCTATAATTCGAATACAGTGTGATTACTTTAAACTACATTGTATTCATTTCTGAAATGTTTTTATTTTTTAAATATATTCGTGTATTAAATCTTCAATAATCGGTATAGAATAATTCCAGAAGATCGCAAGAAGTTTTATCATCAACAAGCGAAAGCAAAAATTCAATGATTCAAGTTCATTTGTATTTCATTTCCCAAAAACTATTTTTGACTGAGTTGTGCCACACTAATGGTATTAAAACATTTATATAAATTTATAATGAAATTGAAATAGGGAATGTTAAAGTCCAAATGTCTAAAAATGTAGAAACTACTGTGATGAGAAAAGAAAAAGATAATGTAAGTTATGCCACAATACTAGAAGTCTTGGCTAATGTTTAAATATAATTAATAAAGTACTATATTTTTTATAAAGCTAACATGAGGAATGTTAAAGAGAAAACCACTCGACTTAGGGCGAGAACATCTAAGAAAAGACTAAATGCTGGGAATCAAATCGTACACAGTCATAGAGCACTTTCAGATGGGTGTAAAACAGACATAGAACAATTTCAAATTCAGCGAACTGGCGGAAGTTCATCCCCCACCAGCAGATGTTGGTGGGTGAATAGGGCGAGATCAATTCTCAGACATTTTAAAATGATATCCATTATTCTGCTAAGTAATCTTGCCCAGATATCTTATATAAGGCCTAACTTTGAAGAGCTTATTGCGAATCTGTGCATTCCAATCAGTTTGCCTCTGAAAAATAAAATACTACATATATATTACTTGAATCCGAAAGAGATGTCTGGTTGCAAGAAATTAGTAGCTAATATAGCTGTCATTTTGGTCTTCTCGCTTCCCGAAATTTCTACATACGCAGGGATTCAACATAAAAAAATAGGAATGCTCTTACATGTATGGAACATGGCATCGGAATTGATACTTCAACATTTTCACCCCTACTAAATAAGAAAAAAAAATTCTTTATTTCTATTTTAATGATTTTAATTTTGGATAACTTAACTTAACAATATGTAATTTTTAATTTATTGTGTTATCATATGATCGTACTATTTATATTTCTCTTTATTTTTAATAAGCTTGCTAAGTATTTTTGTATTGAGGGTTGATAACATGAAACCTTTTAATCAGTTTTATATATAACTAGCCGCCTTTGGCGACCAGCCGTTTCGCCAGTATTACCGCTCGCTACAATTTTCAATTAAATATTTTAAGTAACTGGTCTCTTAAAGGATTCTCAAACAAAACATTTTTAATCTTCAAATTTTGATAGTCATACCAAACTTATACTGTTTAGATCGTTTCGTTCAATTTACTATATATATTTTGCTAATTTGTTGCCATTTCCGGTGAAACTTCAACTTTAATTTAAAATGTAAATGACGAAATTGCAATTAATATTAAGATATTTTTTAATAAAACCAAGCGTTTTATTTTATTTATCATCTTTATTGTTATTCATTTATTATTATTATTATTGAATATGAGTATTGCAAACAGAATCGCTCGGTATTTATGTGAACTGCAAAATATTTTTCATAATTTATGTAATATCTCAAAGAATAATTCAACAAAAACTTCTCAGATTCAGCATAAAATTCAATTTTTAGTTTTGCTTTCAAAAGGATTGAAATGAAATCAATAATAATATTTTGTTCCTGCCTATAAATATATTTCAAAAATTATGAAGTCTAAATTTAATGCAGTAAGGTATCATATTCGGAGAAATATTCTGGACACACCAAATTTTAAATAAATGAATGAATGTTTCTATTTTCCACGATCAACTAAGACTTATTTATGAAGTTTCAAATGTTAAAAATTTAGAAAAACTCAACATTTTCATAATCTTAGGCCAATTAATCTTGAGAAACCTGCGCGCTGATTGGCGTATTTTCTTTGAAGCGATCGATGGTAAATCAAAAATTATGCTTTTTTTATTGAATAGTGATATTCAAATTTTCATAAATCAGTCAGTTTAAGTGATTGGAAATTAACTCTTAAAAGTCATGATTTAGTTGATTGGAAATTAACTCTATGACCACCATAAAATCTGTGCTTTCTCTTGTGGTGTATGCATTCTCCTTAATATCCGCTCGAATAAAACATCACATACAAAAGTACTGCATAGAACAAACACATCAAAAGTAAACATAACATTTCAATAGTTGCCAAAAACAAAAGAGAGAAAAATGCAATTAATAAGTAGACGATATTTAAAAAAGTACAGATATTTAGACTGGAAAATGAAATTATCTGAAATTAAAAACACGCGCAGACGATATTTACAAAAGTAAAAATATTCAAACCTGAAAAGGAAAATATATGAGTTATTCCATCAATAAATGCCATAAGTTTGTTTATATCTTCATTATTTTATGAGTCATTAAATATCAAAATGTGTCCGGGACTAAATAAACACCCTGTATAGAGAGTGTAAAAGATCATAAAATAATTTTTCTTAAATTTTTTTTTTAGAAAAAATAATATTTTATATTTGTTTCATTTCCTACAGACACGTGCCGAAAATTATATTTTTGCAGATTTCATTTCCAAAAAGATTTAATTTACTTTCAGTTAGAGCTTTAATCAATGTGATGGCAATACTTTGAAAAAAGCTATTTTTTTCCCATGAATGCGAAACGTGCTTAATCTTAATTTTTATTTTTTACGAAAAAAATTATTGAAAAACATAGTTAAAATATTTATTTGAAAATTCATTAAAAATAGAAATTTAATTTTAAGATTAAAACATTAGTATCATTTAAAAGATAAATTTTTGATCTTTAACTTCATGTAAAAATCTTTTTTGTGCGGTAATATTTTCGTAAGTTATAGCAGAAACACGCCAAAATTTCGCTTAATTTTTAAATAAATAAAATTCTAGTTAAAAATTCGAAAAAATAACCCCCAGGTGCACATTCCCGGCCTCCAAGGTATACACGTGCCAAATTTGGTAGCTGTAGGTTGAATGGTCTGGCCTGTAGAGCGCCAACACACACACACACACACACACATTGAGCTTTATTATAAGTATAGATTTCAACTTTCAACACATTTTCAACAACAGTTTTCTATTATCGTGTGTCTGATACTGTGTGTTCGTCACTAGCTCTTATTTTATGAAGTCTGAAATCTAAATTCCTTTAACTTCAGACTCGCCATCACGTCGAATACGAAAGTCACAAAGACACTAACAAAAATGCTACTAACGATTTCCACTTCTATAGAGAACCGACTCGCATAATGGTTTTAGTTTCTCATAATCCTTCGGGAAAGGACGACTCCTGCATGGAGAGGGCAACGCGAGTACCCAGCCCTGCCACAGAATATTTAGGTCAAGTATTACATGATTTAAGCAACTGTTTAGATATATTTATTACTTAAGTATATTTATTACATAAATATATTATTTCTGAGAGAAAACATTTTACTTCTCGCATGATTTAATGTAAGTGTTTACATATTTATTACAGCAATAAGTGAAATATCCAGTAAAGTTTTAAAAAATTCTTAAAATCCCTAAAAGAACAGGAATAAACGGAATTAAACGTGCAAATATGGACGTTACATGAAACATAGTTGCAATTCTGTAGAAGTAAAAAAACAAACAAAAAAACCCGATATTTTTATATAGAAAATACTTATATACTTTAAAAAATTGTATAAAATACGAAAATGTGATATATTCTCGCATTATAAAGTAAAATATAAAATGACTAGGCATTGAAGTTTTGTTTTAAAGCTTTTAAAGTTGCGTTGCTCTTTCGAATCGTCTTACCCCAGAGTCTAGAACCTATTCGCGTAACTGATCGGGAATTTCAAATCATGTCTTGGCACTAAGTGAAATCTCTTGACTTCTAAGAATATTTGAAAACCAGACTACTTTTGTAGATAATTACTGTGTAATTAAATGCAAATATTTTGTTTAGCTACAGCCAATTAACAATCGACATTCTCCTTCAAAACTGCATGAACATACTGAAATCATATGAAGATGAAATCAAAATAAGAAATAAAAGACCCTTTCCTTAGTACAATGTATCCCTTTTTTTAAATTTCAACAACAACAACAAAAAAAAGACAGGTTTTTTCAGTTTCAAATATTACTGATTTATCCCCCCACATTAGGTTTGAATAAGTGATCCCATCATTCAACTTCACAAAAGAAATTCGTGAATTCAAAATTTCTTCTAATTTATATTCTTTCTTGAAAGGGACAAGGTAGCCATATAGTCACTTTCCCAATTTAGAGACATCTGCAACTGAAACTAATGAACGGAATGAAACCAAATCTTAGTCATTGCAGCTATGTATATATTTTTCACATCTCCAAACTTAGCAAGCAAACTTTTTCTTTTATATGAGAAAAAAAATCTATCAACTTTTCAAAGTGCAAAAGTTAATTATATTCTTAACTAATTATAAAATAATCAAAATCTTGCCATTTTCTTACAGTAACTTCAAAGGAAATTTATCCTATTAGAAATATTTTAATATCATCTTAAAATTCAAAATCTTACCTTTTCATTGATACTAAATTTCTTTCTGGACAATATTTGCTTCAAGTATTATTTATTCTTTTAAAGTTTAACTCGGATGATTTTAAAGTACAGTAATAACAAGACTCTGATCTAGTTTACCACTGAATTTTGAAACTTCTGTTTCATATCATTTGGAATTTTTTTTTTATTGGTTTAAAGTTGATATTTAAGTGTGCCTAAAACTGTTGAAACTACCCAGAGAAAAAAAATTGATTATCCTTCATCTACAAGAAGTAATCAATGGAGAACACCCATGTGGTATGATAAATGAATTGTGTGTATTATAAAAATTAGTTTTTAAAATTAATTAGATAGCTAACTAATCAATTATAATTAATCAAAAATTAATAATTCGTTTTTACATTAAATATATTATAAAAGAGAATTTAAATTTCGAGTAACGCCACGTACGTCAATTAGTTTCATATTAAAAAAATGTGAAAGACATTAAGAAAAGAATTCCGCAAAAATTTTTTTTAAAAATGACGATGTAATATTTTATGCACAAATTTAAGATCAATATATTAAAAATGTAAATGTAATACTATATTTCAAAATGCGCATTTTTTATCACTCGAATATTAATGAAATTTTGCATATTCCATTTCCTGTGCGTTCGTTATAATTATTGATTTCAGGTTCTTTATTCCGACAGTGTTAAAATATCTCCTATTAGCGACTTTTGCTACTTATTATATTTTGTTGTGAATTTGTATTTTTGCGGATTTTTTTTCCAGTTTGCTTTCCCACGCCTTTCCTAGCAAGTGTATAAGATTTGGATTCATTCCTTTCATTAGTTTTAAATGCCTCCAAATAAAGTGATTTTATAGTCACTCAGCACATGAAATAAGATATCGTCACTTAACCAGCAGCACTATCTGTCTTAATTTTAACCTGTCTCGTAATCATAACTATACGTGAAAGGAATATATTCGTTATTGATTGCGAAAAATTCTGTTTTTTCTTTTAGTGAATCTTGAAAAATTTAGTAAGTGGATATTGCTTTTTAAATGAATTAGTGTTTCATATACTTTTTCAAGAAAGTATATAGATTAGAATTTGCAAACTTAGAAATATCATTATTTCGGTTACGGATATAGGTTTTCACCTATGATATTTTCTTTAATTTTATTTATGAACTCTTTAAGATCTGTATAGAAGGAAAGAAGATTTATCAATGTTTGTTTTATAATCACTTTTCAGAGTCTAATAAACAGCAAAACAAATTGCCGAAAGCTCAGTCTTAAGAATAGTATTGAAAAACAAATTGAAGAAAGAGGAAACATTATTTTTAAAGCTGATTACAGTGAATTCAATATTGTCTTCAAATCTTAAATCATTTGTGTCCCACCCATACACATTGATTTGATTTAATTGAATATCTCAAAAATTAATATCAAAAAGAAAAATACTTAAAAATTTGAAATTTTTGGTTTGCCGCTTATACAGATAAATAAAATGGATGAATCTGTGCCAGAACATTCAGTGCGTTAATAGAAGAGGTGAAACGTGCTTTAGTTAATTTAATAAAAACGATCATTTCAGTTGAAAGTAAATTATTTGATTTGTTCTTTAATTAGCTCACCGTCTTAGGGCACCTAATCTAGAAATTTTAATGTTATTGAAAACTAGAATAGAAAAATTATTAGCTTTAAAAATAATAGATTTGGAAGAAGTGGATTTGGAATGAATAGTAGAATTTTATCAAAAATCTATCTAGGATAATTTATGTTTGGAAGGGTCATATAAAGAATTCATAAAATTTGCGAGATGAGCAATCTTTGTACCTTGGCTTATGGTTGGTTTCAAAGATTTTTTGAATCAACTATACAATATATCAACTTTACAATTTATGTATTCTACAGCATCACAAGGCTCCTTATGGCAATGCATGTAACCCACGTCACTACACACCCCGTAGGAAATGGGATTAATGACATAAAAATTTGAATTAAAATAAGAGTAATCAGATAAAAAAATGGAGAAAATTCAATTAACTCATCAACTATAGAAAGCATTGAGAAACTAACTGCATCGTTAAAGAAAACAGATGAGTAAGGAACAAAATATGACATTGTGAAATCAAAACTAAGAAATCCCAATAGCATTATAAAACAACATAAATGATAATCTTATACAAAAAGAAGCTTTAGAAAAAGTAAAATTCCAAAATTAAATCCTTAAGGTAAGTATTCAGGGAGTTACACCAGCCTCCTTCGAAAATCAATTGGGAAAGAAATAAGAGGATATTTTTCAATTCACCCAGCAGTATTTGATCTAAGAATAACATTAGCATAATCTGGAATCGTTTAAATTTTAAGAAATACATAAAAACTTTACCAGATTTCAATGATACTAGATATGGCTCTACCTCAAAGAAATATGAAAGGAAAAGAGGAACATGTGTATCCGAGTTGTGACAGCAGACGCTATACTATTTTTTTTATCTCTTAAATGCATTAAATTATCGATGAAAAATTAATTGAACTTTCAAGTAATTCACCATGAAAAGTTATTCCATGTTTCTTAACATTGTTTACTTTATTCCCCCTAAACTAAAAGAGTTTTTCCCTCATGGGATAGAGAATTATTTTCTCCAACAATGATATCAAGCGAATCTTCAATGTTAGCCATTTTAAAATCTTACCAAACAACAAATATATTGAATTAATTTTGATAAGCTATAATCACAGTTTAAATATTAAAATTAATAGATCAAAATTAAAAATACCAATATTAAAAAACAACTACATCAAAAAATTACACTAAAATAAATATTAAAATCCAAAAACTTACATTTTGGCGAGGATGAAACAATAAGTCCAGAAATCCAAAGTTAAATCCAATGTAGGAATTCTCAAAACTCTTGAACTCAAGATCACCTTCAAGTTCGAAAGCTACATTTTTTCCTTATCCAAAGTTCATCTATGTGTTATCGAATTAAACAAAAAGAACTGTCTTTTGGTATCGAAAAAGCACTGAAAAAATCCATGGAGTGAAATCAGATTCTAACTAAACATGAGTCTTAAAAAAAGACTCCAAAGGATCCAAGATCATAACAAATTTAAAACGCAGTTTGTGGCCCAAGATCTCTGAAGCTAGAGGGTAAAAAGATAAAAGACGAATTCAGACCAAGTTTCTAAGTCTTCTATGCAGTAATAAAAGAAAAAAAAAATCCATGTTCAGATTATACGCCTCCAGAATTTTCCAAGAATAGGATGAACTAGGTCAATCCGGTTCAAAATCGAGTTATCTATATAAGTGATAGGCGAAAATAAAATAACTATTTCAGCATTAAGTAGTTGATAAAATAGAAACTCCCAGGAGACACGGGATATCAAATACTTCAAGAGTAACCGGATACATGGATCCTTTCGTATCTTTTGCTTTTGTATTTGTTCGATTGCAAACAAACAACAAAAAAAGTCAGTATGGCATCCAAGAAAACGACTCACAAAAGGAAACGTTTCTTTGTTTACATTTCATATAAACGATGCAACAATAAAAGTGAAGACATTTTTTTAGAACTTCTTGATTGCACTATTGCTGTATACATAATGTAATACAATTGCAGAAATCAAGAGTACATAGGCATTACTAAATTATATTTCAAAAAACTGCCATAAAATCAAATTTAATAAATAATTTTAAAAATTTTCACATGGCATATGAAAAAATGTTCTGGCATAATTAAATCACAAAATTAACTCACGTTTCGCCAAATTTTGATGGCCAGAAGATAGTGAAAATTAAAGTTAAGAAAGTTCGCCACCTCACGATTCGTAACTGTTGCCAATCTCCTATACTGATACATTGTAAAATGAGCAAAATGCAATCGAAAATTCAAAGGATGGCATAACGTATTCGAGTGAACGCAATATATCCATTAATTGTGTTTGTTTGGTAGGGATTTATGGCATAAGAGCCAATACTAGCTAAACAGCAATAAGCACCTGATTAAAGAAAGCAGTGATATATTACATAGATTTGTAAAAGAATGAAATCACTGAAATAAGTAAAACGAAATTTCTAACGAAATTATGATGCATAGGTGATAAAAACGAATTGTTCCAAGTTATATTTATTAAAAGGTAAAAAATGAAGGCAAAGTAGAGAGTTAAATGCACATAAAATATCCAATAGCCTTTAAAAATTGAAAAAAAAACCAACATTTTGATAGAATTTTTCACCCACGAAATCCTGTAAGTTTAGAGATAATGAGTGAAAAAAGTGACGATGATGAGTATTAAAAATAAAACATTCAACTAAAATATGTTTCACACTAAAATCAATATTACATATGAAACAAATAGAGGATCTATCGCCAAAAAGGAGATGACGGCGAGTGAAGCGAAGGTGTCTTATACCGTAGTGAGTCAATTGATATTAACCTTTCGTATAAGGAGATTAGGCAGTAAACCAATAATGGGTTTGATTGAATATAACTTCCTGTGGATCTGCAGATCCCATGATTTTTGCCAATTAGAAAAGGGCAGACAAACAAAGTACCTCTTAGCGTCGCAATATGAGAGTGATTATGTCAGAAAGGATGTTGCAGATTTAGCAGCAAAATCTTCCTTTTCATTGCCGGAAATACCTGCACACCCGGAACACAGCAAAATCTGACATTGGAACTTCTATTGTGTTGGAGTCGTAAGGTAAACAAACTTCAGATAGCAATGGAATGCATCCTATTATATTAATGAGAGAGTGTTTCCAAAGCACTCATACTGTCAACATAAATGATAAAATTAAGCTAAGTAGAAAAGATTTCCTGCAGAACAAAGAAATTTACCACTTAGCTAGAAACACTAAGCAACAATTGCGCAGACGATAACTCAGTGTATTAGATGGAAGTATGATTCTACAACCAATATTATCCACTTTATTTCGAGAAATTTGTAAAAGTAGATATGAAAGAATTCTGACAGTGATGACAATGAAAAAGCTGTTGGAAAACAACAGGTGTAACTGTGGATTTATCAAATCCTGAAAATGGATTCAAGAAAGAAGTCAGAAAGCCAAAATAAATTAACAATTTTAATGGTAATATTTGAGTGATCCAAATTTTGAAGGAATAATTTGGTTTTCTCATTGATTAGAAGGATGTAAGAGGAATGGGTACTACACTGCCTTCGAAGACCAAATGGAAACATCATATGACAAAAGTGATGATTTGAGACAGATTTTCTGCTGAAATAATATAAAGTAGATAATTTCTTACACCTTAAATAAAGAGGAAGCTGGAGATAAATAATGTACAGGCTCTCTATTGGAGAAACACGAAACGTTACGGAACAAATTCCCAGAGCAATGTGGTGGATGGTATCCAGTCACCCCAAAGTTGAAGAGTGTACAGAACCATATACTATGCAACCGTAATCAATGCCGGAAAGGGCGACTACTTGGTAAACACGTAATAGTGAGGTTCGATTTGTATCCTAAGTTGTTTTGTAAAGCACCTTTAAAATAATTATTAATTTCTCACACTTCTTAAGCAAGGTGTTGTCGCCAATCAGTACTATTGTTGATTCAAGTATACATTATGGAAATTGTCGACTGCTATAGATACCATCAAGATTACGTGGCAAGTCGATAATCAGCTGTGCTTTGTTTGCCACAAGTTCGGCAAAACATTTTCAAATAAATTTTTTTCGTTAAACGATGTGCATTTTATAGGCCATTTTTTTATACACTTAACTTTGTCTTGTCTCATGTTGCTAAGGATATTAACTGATTATGCACTCTATTACTAGTGTTATGAAATTCTGTCCATTCATTGATCCTCAATAGCAATCCACTATTTTAACATTTTCAGTACTTAATTATCAATTAATCTATCCCTCCCAATAAGTAAATTAGGGATGTATAAGGCATCGAAATCGTAATTTAGAATAATGTTTCATTATCTGTGGCGGAAGAAAGGCCAAGATGATAGACAGCAAGACTAACTAGATGCGACTGAGAATTAAAAGCACTTAAAATGAATCTTTTACCTTTTGCACCTCATGGGATCTAAAATACTGATCGAAGATTTCGTCATGGCATCTTTGGGTATTCACATCACTCCATTGTACACTTGTAGATCATTGTAATTTTGAAAACAGATTGTAGTCCACACCCTTATTTCCCATTTTCTGAAACTATTTTTCTAGAATGAGGGATTGGTGTTAACTGAATTCGAGTTCTCTTTGTTTTTTTATCGATAGGAAACAGATTTCAAAAATGAATGTGAATTCATCTGTAAACAGTATAAACTATGATTTGTTTCTTTCCTGGCATGTTTTGTAGTTCAGTTTAATTGAGTTTTCTCCCTGAATTCCGTTTGAAAGGATACGCATATTGCATAAATATCTTAAATAAGAGACCTTATCAGACTATGAAAAAGAAAATTATACTGGTGTGCAAAACTTAAACAACAATGTAAATTTTAAGCAAGTAGCCATGAAATTGCAGGGGTTATTGCGATCAGTACAATGAACACGCAATTCAGTAGAAAAGTGATGCGTATGCAAATGTCAGTAACAAACCATTAGAGGCGACGTGAGTGTACGCAAAACGCGTACAATCGGTGCGCGCAGCTCAAGACTACAAGGAAAGGAAGAACGGAGGCACAATTACAGACATTCGATGCAAGTACAAGTGAGTTCTTTCGTGAAATATAGCTAGAAGAAATCACCTGGATGACTTCACATGTGAAATAATGATCGGAAAGCTGGATGGGGGCGCGGTTTGACCAGTGTAGCTGAAGAGTTCGGAGTCAACAAGAGTGTTGTTTCGCGCTCTTGGAAACTTTCCAAATCATAGGTACTGTTGTTAGAAAGGTTGGTTGTGGTATCCCTAGGAAAGCAACTGCAGTGGACGACCCATGTATCGTCCTGCAGGAGAAAAGAGCCCGATACCAGTCAGCAAGCGCCACTGCTCAGCAACTGTGTGACAAAAGTCACGGTTTACTGTGAACAACGCCTTCACAAAGGTGGCCTATTCACCCACCGTCCTGAAGGCTGATCCCTTTGAAAGCTGGCCATCACTGGCACCGTTTAGTGTGGTGTAAGGAGCACAAAAACCGGGCATCTCATCAATGGAGTCGTGTCCTCTTTACGGATGAGAGTCGCTTCAGTGCCACGAGTGATTCTCAACGCTAGTTGATTTAGAGAGAGGTTGACACGATTTCATCCCAGTAACATAACGGAAAGAGATCGCTGCGGTGGTCTGGGAGTTGTCGTCGGGAAGACATTATGCTGAACGGGCAGACTGAGCTCCACGTTTTCGACAGCGTTTCTGTAACCGGAGATCTCTATTGTAAGGAAGTGATCCTTCTCCATGTGCGTCTGTCCCGAGGTGCTATTGGACCAGATTTCGTTTTCTATGGATGACAATTCACGGCCACACCGAACTGCTGATGTTCAGAAACTACTAGAAATTGAAGATATCACTCGAATGGATTGGCCAGCATTCTCTCCTGATTTAAATCCCATAGAACATGTGTAGGAAGCTTTGGGGAAACGCCTTGTGGCACTCTTACATCATCCGGGGAACATCCAACTATAGAAACAGAGGCTGATTGAGGTATGGGCACTCTTACCTCAAGAGCTGTTGGACAATCTGATGCTGAGTATAGAGAGATGGTGCGAAGCAAACATTGCAATAAGGGGAGGGCATATCCCATACTAAGGAACATCTGCTTGTTGTTCTTCCTCTTGGACAGACAATCATGTGTAGCGATACTATGAGTTTAATATAGCCTTATTTTGTTTGATTCCATACTATTTGCATTGTATTCATTTTTGCGCAACTATGCTTTTGTTATCGTTTAAGTACAAAATGTTGTCTCTCATTTCTGAATTTTATGTCTCTCAGATGATTTCTCGAGGAGTTATGGCAAAAAAAAAAGCTCCTGTTTCTTAAGTTTTGCACACCAGTGTATTTTTGCAATCAAATCTTCTTTAGTGAGATTACATAGGATAGAGTTTCCACTGCGTGATAATATATATACAAAATTATTTTTCAAGGACATATGCGTGACCTGAAAAAGACCTGGCAAAACAGAATCTCCGATTTAAATTGTTTTCAATCTTTGGGTCGCATTGTGAAATCCATTGTTGTTGTCAACTTCTTACGGCCCATTTCTATTCAAAGGATTTCCTTCATTTTAACAAATCAAGTAAATGACGAATTACTATTTAACGGTACTACTAATTATTACTATGAAAGAGAAGTCCTGGAGTGAAATTAGAAACTTCCGATGAACACTTTCTTTTTATACCATACTTTTCAAAGAATATACTCTCAACAAACTCTTAAATCTAAAATTTCGGAGTATGTGACTGTTAATATATATATATATATATTTCTTTTTACACATGCTTTATTAATTTTTCTATATTGTTATTTTCTAAATTAGTATTCTATATTAATTTTGGTTTTACTTATTTGTTTTGTCAACATTTTCTAAATTTTTTTTGTCTGTTAATATCCATGTGCATGTTTTAATTTCATGAGATTATGTTTTTTACTTATTGTAACATGCACTCTGTAATCTTTCCCTGCCTACTTTCATAAGCTGTACACCATTTGAAGAACGCCGCCGGTAAGTGAAGTCGTTGAGGGTTAAATAATCCGCTATTTAATATACCAGAAAAATTCTGAATTCAAAGGCTGATGATAAATTCTGCTAAAAAAACTGCAAATTTCGAAAAAAATTCTTTTTAGAGAAAATCCTGTTTTTTATATAAAAAATGCATTTTCTAAATAGAGTAAAAGGTATAAAACTTTTGTACACTCAGAAGTATCCGATTCGCGAGTATCCGTACTAATTTTCTTTTATTATAATTATGTGAGGAAGGCAAGGTGTTTGAAAAGGGCGTTTACTACTATCTTCATATATGTCGTGCCTAAAACGCAAGTTGTGACAGGAAAAGAGCAGCGTTCTTTCGTTGTTTATTGTTTCGTCAGCTTGTAACGGACGTCATTTGTTGCCGCTGTTCCTGATTATAAATGCACAGTACGTACAGTATTCGCAAATTGTTCTTGGGGTATGCTTAATGTTTTTTAAGAGTACCACAGTGAAGATTACAGAGTTTAGATTAAAGTGTGAACAGTTTATATCATTTAACTTACTTTTTCTGTAATAAATTTTTGTAACGTACAGTGCAGTATATTAACATATACAAACTATCCGGCAACTGCTTTAATAATTCACCTGGCCACGGCCGCGTTCACATCACGCGTGTCTTGAGATAAATGGAAGTCTTAATCTTCATTAAGAAGTAAGAAAATGCGTATTACAACAGTGAGTTTTGGTAAACATTTGTATTTTGTTATTGGTGTGCAAAGAAATTAGTTCATAGAACTCCGGCCTATCCTTCTTTTTTGTTATCCGGCCTGTCCTTCCGCCACATTAGGCCGGATACTCGGGAGTGTACTATATATAGTCATGCTTAAGCGTTATCGTTCGTAAAAATCATTTCATTAAAGATTTATAATTGCTGTAAGTGAAAAAAAAGCATTTTTATCTTTAGCATCCACATTAGCATTAATTTTTGGAAGCCTATCTAGAATCATCAAATATCAAACTAATATTTATTTTTACAAAAGAAATTTTGAAAATTTTATGATATGCCATTTATTTTTTATCAAATAATTTATATCCGAACTAAATCCTATAAGGAATGGTTGATATATATATATATATAAATCTCTACACTTTAGAAAGATGCTTGAGTTATGTGCAACAAATTAATGTGCTGATAGGCTTGTAGTTTTGGAAAAATTCTTCCGATTTAAAGGTCATTAAAATATTAAATTAAATTCTCCGTAATTTATTAATATAAATAGCTTGTTTATTTGGCAGATTTTTATAAGACACGAATCAGGTTGTTTCAAGTGCATGGTAATAAAGGTTTTTTTTTTTCATTAAAAATTCATAAACAACTAGAAGATGCATCCTAATAGAGCAAAATTGTAAGAAATCTTTGAGCACTTAATTTTAGTGCATTAAAATATGATGATTATATAGACGTCTTTAAACGAGTCATAAAACAGATTTCATACATTAAGACAGAAGCATTTTTGAAAATGCCCAGATTTCTTCAATTTCTAGAAATTCTTTAATGAGATAAGGCCATTACGAACAAGAATTGTCTTCCATGAAAATGAAATAAAAGTTAAATGGGTCACTGGAAAGGGGAGCATAAGATTTCAAGATCTCATCTTTATAACTTAAAATAACCATAAAAACTTTGCCAAAAAGATATTAAGGTCTGCCCACCTATCAATCTTGATGCCTTCTCAAACTATCAGAACTCTGTTGCAATATTGGTCATTTTCTCGGACAATGGAGGATAAATAACGGGTTTCTAGAGTTCTCAAGAAGAGCATAATAGAATATAATCGATGGTTAAGCTAAATTGAGATGTATAAATAAATAAAACGATTCGCATCAGATCCTAAATTCGAATTCGTTCTTTGTGCTGTACTAAACGAGTCGTGTTGTGAACAGAAGTCAGTGGGACAGCAACAATAGATCTTGTGAACACATCTCATGAAACTTTCTGGAAAGAATAACCTTCAAAATTCAGCTTCCTTTAGCGAAATGAATAACGTGGGAACTGTGAAGCGTTGCACATTTATGGTTTTTTGTCGAAATGTGCAAATATTGATCTGCGTTATTCGTAGTGACCTGCATAGCTTTATTTAGTATTCCTTTCGATGGATCCTGTATGATTTCTATGCGTGATACTCAACGGTAGATGTTATATTAAAGCCTATCATATGTTCTCCACATCATTTCATTATCTAAACATTGAATGATTACTAATTTTAGCTATTTGGTTTTGAATTTCGTAATTAAAAAATATCACGGAATTTGTTATGTGAGAGTGAAAATAACGAAACGCGGAAATTGCCACGCCCGCTTTTAAGTCCGTTCCACGAAATGTGGTATCCACACGCATACGCTTATTTATTCGATGTTAGAGCTTCGCATCTTTGTTTGGAAGCATTAGTTTTGTATGTCATTTGTCCTTAAAGAGAAATCCAACAAAATATACAATGAACACCAATTAACTACTTCTTGTGTGCAGCCGATCACTCCACCACCACAAAACAGGTCAAAACACGAAAGGGCTAATCAACTACTATCGTTTGAAGACAATGATCATATATGAGTCGCATATCCATTTCTCATCTTTCATATTGCAACAATGTGAAGATACATAAAAATGATAAATGTAATACAGTTTAATCATAATTTTATAAATAAAAAATTTGCATAGAGGAAGCTTTACAATCCAACAAGTATAACTATTGAAAACGAAGAAAAAATAATTTCAGAAACAATGTAAGCTGTTTCAGCTTTGTGCTTTTTTTTTCATTGCGAATAATGCTTCAGTTTTAAGATTAAATGAAATTTGGTTCTTATGCAATGGATATTTTAGAATTGTATAAAATTTTATGCAAATTATTTGTAAAGATTTAGAAAATAATAATTTATTCGACGTTTAAATCGAATGTGTAGAAGGAAAAAAAATAAGAATGTACGCATGATAATTTGCTATTATATTATGTTTCTATATATGTAAAAGATGGCAGAATTGCTTATAAAAAATAAAATGCAGCCAGTGGAAAAGAATTTATTAGAATTTCAGAGAAATATCTTCATCCCAGATTACACAACAATATGAAATATTCACACAATTCACAAACTCTTTAAATACACCAAAAACTTAACAAATAAAATACATTTGTTTCCCCACTCACAATAGCAAATTAATTTTTAGAAGAAATTTTATTACAACATTGACACACGACAATAACATTAATTTTATATTTAGCTGCAAACCAACGAAAATTTTCTTAACAACATCAAGTTTACATTAAGTAAATGATATGGATAAGTTCATAAGTAAAATATTATCACTTAGTTACAGAAAGCAGACATTTATTAAATCCAAACCAAAGAAATATCACAAAACATCGAGTCACAGCTTGACATGAACACTTACCAAATCTGAAGTCTTGTTAAAATTGTTATCATGGTACAGATCATTCTTTGCTCAATTGATATGGTTTCTACTAAACATGAATTGGCTAATAAGATGAATTTTCAATCACCTTCGATTAGACATTTTGTTGCACTTTTTCACAACGTCCAGGTAAGAAAACTGTAATTTAATTTCAAATTAGAAATGTTATTCGAATTCTCGGTGACAAATGAAATGAGCAACAAATTTTAGGAACTGCTGAAACATTTTCAGAAACAGTTTAATTTTTATTTTATTTATTTATTTTACGATTATGAAATGATGCTCGTAGTCGCAGCAGTGTTCTTTGAAAAGAGCACCATCAATATTCTGTACCATTCCAATTTTCCAATCCCCACTTTCTCATGATACAACCATCAACACACTGACAATGAAACGATGACTCTATCGCTTCCATCCTGTTCATCCTCTTCATCTTCCTCATCCATGACTTATTATTTTCCAAGTATACATATATGCATTTGACTGAAAAAGATTTAGACACTGAGAAAGATATTCATTTTAACATTATTTCTAACTCAATTTCATATATGTACTATAATATCTCTTATATTTCGGAAAGTATTTAAGTTATACAGCTCATACTGGCAAAAGATTCTATTGAGACTTTTCTTTTTGCAAAATAATTAATTTAATAAAAATAGTTTTTAAAACAAATTTTTAATAGTTAATGAAAATACAAGCTTCTTTCATTTTAATTATTTTCAACTTTTTAGCATTTAGTGTATAACTTATCTTTATAAATATTATAGAATCTCGCACATTTTTTTCAATTCATTCTCAAGTGATATCGCAGGCATCAAATCAAAATGTAATTAAACTTAGAGATTAACTGATAATTTAATTATGAAAACATAAAGAGGGTAATATAATATCAATAATACACAAGTAAATAAAAATTCAGAACTATGGTACACCAAAAAGCGAGTTAAATGTCGATTACAAAGTTTAATCTTTACAATGATTAAACAACTCAAATTAAATAAAAGTGTGTAAAAAGAAGATAGCATCAAATTTGCTAATACACGTCGTATGATCCTAAAAAGATTTTCCAATGCGATTACGTTAGTTATTACTAGAGAAAATGCATTTTTGCTATGAATTTTCGCACTGCATTTATTTGTTACAGATTCACATGAAAATTTAAAAAAAAAGTTAGGCATTTTACGTTTAGTATTATCATTCATCACTTACTTTTGTAAATTGCATATTAAGTAATTTCCCTGCCGGTGAAATAACTGCTTAAATTGAATTACATCAATGGAAAATAAATAAAATAGTGAAAGAAACGCTTAATAATAACGTCAAAGATGATAATAGTTAAGGAAAGAATATATTACAATAAATACAAAAATTAAAAAATTTGGTATATTTGTTTATTACTAAAATATCTGAAGCTTCTAAAAGAGTTAGATATTTTAGGGCCACATCTTCAAGTCGTATTTTTATGAAAAATTATGGAAACGTCTTAATAGTTTATCATAACGCTATATTTGTATTTATTCATATGGGTGTAGAATACGCCAAATGCGGATGTCAATTTAATTCTAGAATATATTGCGCATTTTACGCGATGAAGAAAGACGTCACTCACAGAACAGCGTGAGACAATGTGCTGTTAAATATTCGATGGATTGCGTGTTTAAGATTCTCTTGTGATAATGACGTCGTGTCAATTGATTATTTGCACTGCATATTGTTCAGAACCTTTTCCTGGTTTTTACAATATTATTACACGTCGACAACAAGTTCTGATCCAGACAAATACATCCCCTTTTCATCTTAGGAAATCTTTGTTTTCCGAAAACCAACTGAAAACGCTTACTGACAATACGTAAGAAGCTACAAGCAGAGGTATCAACTAACTAAACTGCGTTGAAATATGCATTAATCCATTTAAGCTGTAGAAAGAGTTTCCAAAATTAAATAATTTTTCTTTTAAATACAAAACTTTTCCATACAAAATATATATCTTGGTGTTTAAGATTAATTTTTCTTCAAAACTATTAGATTATTATGAATATGATAAGTTCATATTCAGGACTATTTATTTGGTGCAATGATAGCTTTTTTGTGTGTTGCCAACTTGAGTAATCGCTGCTTATAGCAATCTTTAACTAAAATATTTGAAATATAAGGTCATATAAACGAAAGAGAGAAATAATAGGGCATATAAACGAAAGCTAGTGTAAGTATTTATACAATTAATGGTATTTTCTTTAAGTTCCCAATTTTACTGGAAAAATAAATTCAATGAATTAAGAGCAGAAGGAAAGTTAATATACCACAATTATGGAAATGCTAAATTTCAAAATTCCGTGACAAAATTGTAATCTACATGATATTTGATTCAAATCGTCAAAAAATAATTTAATTATATTCTTATTTCTAGAATATCAACATTTTTATTTTTAAAAAACCAACTTTTTTTTTAAATCAACTTCTTTATCAAGCGTATCTAAAGACTTTATTATGTTGTTTTTCTTCAAATAATTCGTGTAAATAATAATAAATAATAATGTAACTACGAATGTCATCTAATTTGTAAATAAACGTTGCTCCGCATCATTCAAAACGCATGCATCTACTGTCTAATGTCTTACGCTGTGTTGTGCAGCTGCTAACGCAAACTTCTTTAAAAAGTAAAAGGGTGTTCCACTTTTGGCTGTTAAAAAGATAAAGCCGATTACCCTGTGAAAGTAACCTGTAACTTTACGCATAACAATATTGAGTTATTAGAACCATGAGCAAAGAAAATTCGAAGGGAAGTTACTAAGTTTCCATCATATTGTGTACGGTGTTCTTTTAGGCTTAAAGACTTTTCCGAAACATATATATTTATTAACAGATTTAGTAATAGTGTACATATTTACTAATCACTTTATAAAAGATAAGAGCAAATTAATGAATAAATTCGACAAAGTTAATTAAATTTATCATATATTCTAAAGCGTCAGTACAAGAATGACTGAGTTTATTGTAAAAATGTAACAAAACGCGTATGGCTTAATATAAACGGAAAATGGCATTAAATAAATAGATAAGATATAAAAAATATAAGTTCTAATATAAAAATTAGAATTATATCTTCAAAGTAAACATAAATCAAAAGTTAATAGGTATCTCAAACTTTAAAGAAATTTTTTTTAACCTTATCAACAACAATTAACAGTGTGCAGTAGATTTCAAATTATATCTGGAACAAGAATCTTATACTTACCATAAGAATATATGTAACCAATATGTTAATAATTATGATTAGTGATGTAATTTTCATTTATGCCGGCTTAAAATTGATTGCTGTTGAATATTACACCTCACCTTTCAGCTGAGATTTAAATTCTCAGTAAAATCAGCTTCTTTGGGGGCTTTTTGCTTTTCATGGAAGCCGCAGCATGAAGTCTTAAACTTTTGTGGATCAATTGAGAGCTGTATTTTCCAGAATATCTCATCTTTTGTCTTTGGCATCCCTGCTCTTCATTGTCAGCTGATGTAGACTGTCGATTGTCATTATTCTGATCAGAACTTTCCATCTTGCTTCAAGGATATGGCTAATCGTTCTTGGGTGGCAATATCCAAAAATGACGAATATCACAGAATCTGTTAAATTTACAGCACTTTCATAACAATGCTTTTAAAAACAATTTTAAAGAAAATGTTTGAAGCATCCAGAAAAAAATTATAGCAAAATCATATGAAAATAAGTAAACTGATGGAGACTAATGCAGATGTATTTTTATATAAATATTGTGACTAGTGATTTTAGCTGGGGATGGTTTGATGGAGTCTAAACGGTAGCATGATCTGGGTAGATATGATTTATGAATGCATAATTTTTAATTAATTAGTTCAAAATCATTTATTTTTAATAAATGGCATTTAAAGAGAATTTTTTTTTTTTTTTGACAAAATGTAACGTGAACTGGAATGGATCAATTATTAATGAGCGTTTTGCTTAGTGTATAAAATACTGAAGAAAATTAAGTTGATACGATGAAAAACTTTCTCTTTGCAAATTGTTTCATTCACTTTTGTATTTATAGAAAATATAATCTTTTATTCGAATTATCTTAAAGGTGATTAAGACGGAGAAAATAAATTGTAAAGTCTAACATACGGAGTGAAAATACAAAGCTAAACATATGAAAATAGACATACAATATTTTAGAATAAATGCAAGATAAAATAGATTTCCCTGTTTATTTATAAAAGCAAAAACGCATGATAAATGCCTTATCAGTATGGAAAATAAGTTTGATGAGAGTTATGAGTGTAAAATTTGATTTTCAACAACCGAACATTTCATTTATCAACATTCCATTTATATGATAAACTATGCACCAAACTATGGAAACTATGAATATTTTCTACGATATTACTCAATTACATGCTTTTAGTTGAATTCTGTTTATTTTGCAAGCATTAGATTATTCTTAATAAGATATACTGGGTGTCTGAAAATGGAGCAAGACTATGTTTCCTTAAATATTACAATTAGATATATACTTCCAATTGCAAAGTCTCAATAAATAAGGTGCACAAATGATTGAAAATACTTCGGCATTTATAAAAAGGCAAAAAAATATAATACCCCCATAAATAAAAAGTATCAATGCTTAAAATGTTTTTCTTACATTCAAATATAAGGACACAGATTTTCATGTTTCTATCTGTAAAATTTGCTGAGATATTAAAAAGCAAATTTATTGACTTAGACCACTTTTCCATACCCCTCACCGGTGTTTGAGGAAGGATTTTGTTGTAATTTTCAGGGATAAAATATTTTCCCAAAGTGTCCGAAAGTGTATCGAAAATGTTCATTTTAAATAAAATTGTATTCTTTTATAAATAATCTTTTAATAATACGCTTAAAATTCGCGATAGAAAAGTCAATTAATTCCTTAGTCCAGACGTAATGCCAATTAAAGTAACTGAGTATCGGTCACGAACATACTGTTTGGTGTACAAGATGAACTAAACTAAAAAGGTTTTTAAAAATACCGCGCTAATACATTCATAAAAAACTGCTACTGACGATGAACCTCTTGAACAAAGAATGAATTTTTATCGTTTCAAAAGTTATAGAGTTGAAGATGGCACGAAGTAATGGTTTATCTCGATTTAAGCAACATGCATCGAAATTGCATTTCTCAGAAAAGAATGATTTGTTTTTACCTAAAACAAGACCAAACTGTAAATTTCTGGGCATCGATTGTGCTGTTGTCCATGCGACTGTTGTATTAGTTCATGGACTCTAAATACTGTACGGCAGTCAATTATTACATTGAAATATTCTTTACACTGTCAGCTTTGGAACGGTAGATTCTAAACTAACTGGGGTACATTAGGGTGAGAATAGATTAAGCCAAAATGTCAATTTCTGAATCTCATGTATATCGCATCATCCTCTGTATTTCTCTCCAGAAGATTAAGAATCTTGCAGTCTGGAATCGTTAAACCATTCTATAAACACACTTCCTAGAAGGATGCTTAGAATTCGGAAAACGATATTTGGATTCTTCTACAATTAGGTAGGCTTTACGATAACAGCCAGCATAAGCTATCAGCATATCCAAACATTCCTTGTTATTGAAATAATGTGAATCTTTTAGAAACCACACAAGTGCAAGCGAATAATTTGAGTTTCTTATTTGGCCAATTCTTCTTCAAGATATCTGATATGTTCAATTTCTACAAATTTATCATTTATCTTCTTTTATTTATAAAGTCGATGTTACAGCTGTCGACCAATGAAACTAAACAACATTACGCATAATTAGCAGTTTTTTTTTTTTTGATGATGATCAGATGATGTACTATCGGACAAATATTTGCGTATGGGAGCTTTTTCGTTTTGAATAAATTTGCACTTCTGAAATAAATGCTTTCATCTAAATTTTTACTTAGTCCCTCTAAATTTTAAAATAAGCTTATCTCTGCAAATTTTGTAGATAGAAACGCGAAACTGAGAGCGCACAGATGAATGTAAGAAAAACGTTTTTTTCGCAATGGGAATCATATAAAAATTTAATTTCTGTAATTTTTTATTCCCCCTTTTTGCAGAAGCTAAAGTATTTTCATACAATTACCCATCTTATTTAATGAAATTTTGTAGTTGGAAGTACATACCTAGGAGCATTATTTAGGGAAGTAAAAGCTTATTCCACTTTTGAAGGACACCTTGTGTAATTAACATGCACAAAAAAATCAATAGAATAAATGCAAATTAAATGCCTAAGCATAGTAATGCGTAGATGTCCGAAAGAGTTAAAGTATTAGGATTATTATGAAAGCCAACTAAGAAAAAATATTACTTTTTTTCTTCAAATATTGGAAACTTCACTTTTTCAAAATTTTGAATCATATTCAGCTCATTAAGTCATAATAATACATACATGCATCAAATGATTATTAGTAAATACTTAAAAATTCATCAGCTTATGTTGCAGCCTTTCATTAATTATTTTATTTATCGTAGTATAGGTCAATATATGGAAATGATAGAGCAATTTAAAAACTACGTTTATATATAATTTGATATATTATATATTTATATATATATATTCATAACATAATGGATATTTTAATGACATAACGCATCACTTGTAATGCCTTCTAGTTAAATTACGTTTCATTGAGAACCATAGAGCGTGCTCTAAAGCCATTTGAACAAGTGAACTTTAATTATAACTATCCTGTATATGCATCATTATTCTAGTTACCATTTTCTTAAAGTATTTTTACTATGTAAAAATCACTATCAGAATTAAATATTTTTATTTACTTCAAATAAAAAATGAACACGAATTATGTTTTAGTAAAATGTAAGTTTTTCTTGGAAGGGGAAATTACCAATATTTATATTTCATACCTAAATTAATATTTGATATTATTAAAATTGATAGTTCATATTTCATATTCTTAATTTAATAAAGATATAAAGCATACAAAGCACAATTACTTTTCTGAGATAACACATTTCATTGCGATACTTCTTATATTTTTTTGAAAGAAATTAAAATTTAGTTATGCTATGCTTTCAGGAAATGACACTCAATATATATTTATAATCCTTTCATGGCCTTCGAAATATATCACAAAAACAATTGATACAAAAGAATTTATCGTATGGAATAAACAATTAGTGTTTGTATAATGAATGAATGTGGAGTTTATATAATTCATTAAAATGAAATGGATACTAATTTATCAAAAGTATCGAATCGGTAAAAAAAATTTTTGATTACAAGTAATATCTAATAATTTCATAATAAAAAATGTTACATATAACTTTGATATTAAAATGGAAAATTACCATTAATAAATTTAGAAAGAAATATTATGCATGTAAACTTATTTTCATCATTTAATTTTTCTTATCCCCCATCCCCTCAAATAAATTCAGGAGTGCACAATGTTTCGTGAAAAAGACCTTCATTTATGCAAATCTGATTCATTATTCGATTGAAAAGAGTCTAAATTGTTGCTATGTGATTTAAATTTGAGAGAAAATGAAACAAAAATTATAAACGTGGTGAAAAATATATTAGATACAATCTGAAACAAAAGAAAATTTTCTTGCAATTGTTACTTGAAAACCATCTCTTCTCCAGTTTAATTCCGTATTTTTTTTTAAAGTTTTGTATCATGTCTAACTTCTTAATATAAGTTCATAAATCTTCAGATTAAAAAGCATATATAAATTCACTTAACGAACTCCAAATGAAATCAAATTCTACAAGACTCACAAAAGATGTTAAAAAAGTAATATTTTGATATTTTTGAATGAGTATTAAAAAATTAAAACTAAAAATTAGAAACTCAAAAAATGAACTTATTCTTAGAATATATTGTTTGAAAACTATCATAATAACAAATTAAAAACAATATAAAATATTTAAAGTAAGAAATAAATACAAACTGCATCAAAATTTCTAAAATATAATAATCAGTGTATGTTTTATATAAATCATATTATTAAAAATTATTTTTATAAATAAAACCACATAATTCCATATTTCATCATTTTTATGAAACGAATCTTTAGTTAAAATAGCTGTAATCAATAAAATTTTAAATATTCTGAGCATACTTTTAAAATTGTTTTCTTCAGCTTTTATGCTCATCTTAATTTTTTGAAACTAACAATAACAGCTGTCAAAAATATAATTTTATCAAACAATCAAGTTAAATTGATAAAGGATATAGCAAAATAAAATTTTAAATGCCCCTATTTTGCAAAATTTTCAGAAATTATATTCCCTAAGAATGAAAGTAATAAAATTGGACGATGAAAGTATTTACCTAAATCTTAGCTGAGTTTCGTACTCCGAGTTGAATCAACCCTAGAAAATTATAAGAGCAGTAAATTACAGAACTATTATTTGAATTTTATGAACAGTTTCTCAATAATAATTGACAAGATTATTATTTAGTATAAGAAATGTAGAACGATTAACATAGAATAACATATAAATTAAGTTAGAGAAATAATATGTTAAATTGACAAAAATATTAAATAATAAACCGATAATAAATTTTATTAAATTTTTTTAAATTATTATAAGTAGTAAATAGCATTCCTAATAAGATGAACAAATTGAATTATTCAAAGCTCAAAGATTTGTTTATTACGCATTTTATTACATATTTTCGGATGTATTAATATTTATTAAGAGAAATGAATTATAATAGAAACATTAATTCTATAAGCAATTTTATACGACAAATAATTGTCGCAATTAAGTCTTTAATCTTTCATAGATTTTCATACATTTATCAGCAAATAATGGCTGTTTAAGAAATTAAAAAGATTACCAATTTTCTTTTTATAAAACTAGGTTTTTATTCTGACTCATTATTTATTCAAATAATTATTTCGATATTCATGCTTAACAGATGGTAAGTTATTTGATATTTAGATTTACAAAAATATTTGCAAAGCACCTTATAAATATTCAAAACCAAAAATTTGCTAAAAGTTATGTTTATATAATAACAGATTGTTTCTGTTCTGTTACAAAAGCATGAATTACATAATCATAATATATATTCTAAACAATAAAAATTTTTAAAAAATCACCGGATGTTAAATTTTTATTTTAACAATAAAATTCAGGAAACCATAACTTTATTTAGATAAACACACCAAGAGCTTAGCAGTACTCGAAAAGTAAAAAATATTTCTTGCATAATACACAAAACATTACTCATTTACATATTATACAAGACACCAAAACATTAAATTTTAGACAGTGAACACTTTATTACACTCAAATATGAGTTGATTCTATGATCAGAAATTGAAATTAAACCAGTTCCAGTTTATGAATTTATACAAAAAAAATCATAAATAACAGAGGGAAAAGGCTTATCTTGCAGAGAATTATAAGGCTACCATTCTCGCACATCTATAAATATAAAATAAAATCGGTCGCCATTATGTGCTTAGCAGACAAGAAATTTTCAAAAGGTTGCCAATAAATGACAGCCATTTAAGAAATTTTTAAAAATCTTAAAAATCTTCTTATTTTAACTCAATATTTATTTTTTTAAATTTTATTGATATGGATGTTTAACAGATAGCGTGTTAATTAAAAAAGGGTGTTAATAAAAAAAATACTTATGAAACCACTTAGAAATTTTTTAAATCATAGACTTGCTAACAAATTATTCTTATTAAAGAAAAATATTTTTCTAAATTATGATATCACGATTTTACATATTCACTGTATCTACATATACTACAAGAAAGAAAGTATGAAAAAATGTCATTAAATCTTTAATATTTCCTTTTATCAATAGAATTCAGGAAATCGTACCTGCATTTAAATGCACACATCAAAAGCTTAATTGTACCCCAAAAAATCTTACCTCGTTAATTTAAAATCAAAACATAATTTAAAGTTAATAATTAAATGTGAAAGCTATATTATACTGCTCATTTATACATTATACTGGACAGTAAAATTATGAATTTTAGGTAGTAAACACTTTATTACACACAAATATGAGTCGGTTCCATACGCGTATTCATAAACTGAAATAAAGTAAAGTTGTTTTCTTTGCGGAGCGCTTCCAAGGTTTCTCTTTCGCCATCGATTAACAGAAATACAGCTGTAACAGATTTTTATAAGGTTGAAAATAAACGCAAGCAGTTTAGGAAATTTTTAAAAAATCATTTTATTTATCATTTTATAAAGCAGTATTATTATTATGACTCAATACTTATTCAAAAAAAGATGTTGATGCTTAACAGATGGCATTTGTAAATACCTTGAATCAAATATTTGTTAAAAAATTATGCTTATATAGAGATAAAGATTGTTATATAAAAGTTTATTATGACTTCCTAATTTCATTATGACTTCCTTCATTTTATCACTTAATGTTTCCAAGGAAGTCATAATTTCATTGTGACTTCCATCATTTTATCACTTAAAGTTTCATTATGACTTCCTTCACTTAAAGTTTATTATGACTTCCTTCATTTTATTTATCGTTTTATAAAGCAGTATTATTATTTTGACTCAGTACTTATTCAAAAAAAGATGTTGATGCTTAACAGATGGCATTTGTAAATACCTTGAATCAAATATTTGTTAAAAAATTATGCTTATATAGAGATAAAGATTGTTATATTAAAGTTTATTATGATTTCCTAATTTTAAATAATAAAAATATTTAAAAATATATTAAGCAAGAAAATATAAAAAAAATATTATTAAATATTTAATATTTCTTTTTACCAATAGAAATCAGGAAATTATACCTCATTTGATTGTAATCGCAAAGAACTTAGTAGCATCCAAAAAGTAAACAAACTTATCTCATTAATTCAAAATCGAAACTGGCAAATAAAAAAGAAAAAGTGAAAGTTAGGTCTCAGTACTCATTTATATATCATAGAAAACACTAAAAAAGGAATTTTAGATAGTAAAGATTTTATTACACTTAAATATGAGTAGCTTCTATATGTAAATTCGTAGTCTAAAATGGGGTTAAAGCTGATTTCACTGCTGAGCGTCCCCTGGACTCCATCCTTCTCCATGGTACAAGTCTTCCCATCACCATCCGAAATACAATCCTAGGATTCTTCCTGTCTGCTTTGTTTATATCTATACAACCAAGTAGCCCTATAATGCAACCTCTACGGAATCAAAAACCTAATGACTTACCAACGAAGTTAGATCGCCAACGAAACCAAAGCGGAACTTAGTCACTGAGTGCCCAGGCGCTACACAAATCGAACAATCTCTGACGCTGTGGTGAGGTAATGTATTACACAGCAACCTCTCTCCCTCTTTCTCTCCGCCTCTCTCCTTTACGCTATCGATAGGTGACGTCACTGTAGTGAACGCTACAGGTTGAGGGGTGCGCCCTCTATCGGCCAGCGGATAAATGCCTATCATATGAATGACTTGGAGTGAAAACGAAGAGCAATGACGGATCCGGTTGGACCGAGCAGTGCAGTGAGGAAGATTGGTGAATCTGACCCACAGGCTGAGACAGGAGCAGAGATTTCTGCAAAATCTCCTTTTGCTCCGGTTTCACGTACGCAACGAACGCTAATGCTGGAGTTGTTCGTTGTCGTTGAAACCTGATCAGGAGATGAGATATTTCTGCCTACCTGCGGACTTACATCCCCCAGAGATGTAGCCAGCCAGGTGAGAGCACGTTTCAGCATTTGCGAATCGATACTAATTTCGGCGCTAAGGCGGGAGGTTAAGGTGGTTGGTGTCATACCCCCCGTTTTTTTTTTGTAGCTATCCCCCTTTTTTTATTTAGTTTGTCTCCCCCTTATTACACGCGCTTTGTTTTGATGAGAGAGTGTACGGTTACCAATTAGGGCAGAGACTTTTACTAGAGAGCGTGTCACGGGAGGCATGACATGTGAGAATAATTTTCAGATTGTTTACGTATAAAGTGATGCATTATAAAGATACCCATCAGAAGAATATGGGGAAAGAAAGAAAGGGTGGGGGATCTCGGTATAAAAACAGATGCGAGCGGTTGTCATTAAAGTGATTGACAAGAGGTTGGGGCCTTTTCTCAAAACAAATCTCATTATAGAAAAGTTTTTGTAAGAATGAAAAATTAGACAGAATCGAAACATGAGAAACAAAAATATTGAAATAGCAAGCAATAAATAAAGAGGTTTCACTAGCGAATTCGGACATTTCTCCGAGATGTTTCAATTCTAGTTCTCTTCTTAAGAAAGCGATTTAAATAATTTTTCACAAAAAATGATAGTTGATCGTTTATTTTATTTGCAGGAACAAAATGAAAAGTGATAAAAAATTCTTAAGTTTTGTATTTTTTAGTTTTTTAAAATTTTTATGTCACGTTCAATGTTTTGTAGTATCCATTTTTATATATTATAAATAACATATTTCAGTAGTCAATAAACCAACTATGATAGTTCTACTAATTTCATAATATATATTGTATATAGACGGATCTTTATTCATGCGCATTTATACACATAGCAACTAAAGCATGTAGTTATATGCACATATAATTTAACTGATGAAAGATTAATAGATTTAATTTTTATCCCTCATCTGTGAGATGAGTAAAATAATTTTAGACTAGGAAATCCTTCTGCACATTTGAAAAGAAAATATAATTCTTTTCATAGCAATAAAAAAGTACCTTTAGTTACTGCATGTGAACAATAAATGTCTAATTTTTAACATGACAAAATAGAAAGAAAATTCTAATCTTTCAAGACAAATTTTCTGTTAAAAATACTTTTTGATCTGCTAAATGTACCAGTCTGAAATAAGCACCTGTAAACGCAGATAAAGATTTATGACATTTAATTCGTTTTCTGTTACAACCTAAGCATGTTAAATATGTTATCAGTGGCGAAGCTAAAAGTATAATGATTTCATGAATGAGATTCTAAATAATTTTAGGCTTCACCCACAAAATCAGAGATTTTAAGTCATTTTAACAAATTAGTCGTCGTTCCCATTCGTCATATAGATATCGAATTATCACTTTTAAAACGTAAAAACTGAAATTAAAATATTCAAATAGGCTATGATTCGACACAAAATTTGGCACGTAATCCACAAATATCTCAAATAATCTGTGTATTCTTAATTGAATCAGTCAGACAGCACATTTCCGAAATAGAAGGTGTCTGATTAGATAATGTAAAAAGCCGAACAGTTAAGGGGTTAATATATTATAACAGAAACCGTCCACACTATCGGCCATGATTTGTATAATTCACGAGACATGTCTTTAGATAATCATAACGTGGTTTCAAATAGAAAAATATAAGTAAAAAATGAACAGGGCTCATTATACGTAGAATACAAGAAATTGGATTTGAAATATTTTATACACTTTATAAGTTCATATGATGATTTTGTTTGTACTTTTTTTCTTGTTATAAGTTTTCATGCTTGGATTAATCCTCCTAAACAGGGTCTCTTAAATTGTCAGTCCTGTAAGTCGAAAAGAAGAAAAGATAACTGCTCTCAAAAAATCTGCATTCCAACACATTACATACTAGAAATTACTTTTGTTCTTTAAAAAAGTTTAAAATTGCTTCTTAAGAGGTTTTATTTCTGAGGCGCAGAAATAGAATAGGATGAAACAAAACTGAAATTGCCAATTTTTTCACATCACTTTATTTTTAAAGTCTTCTAATGTTTGTATTTCAAAATTCTAAAGAAAACCATCTTGTCAAACATTGCATCAAGAATTGGCGATGGGCTGCTTCAACTTTTTGTTGACCATTAATCAGAACTTGATTTTCATATATATATATTTCAATTTTTGAATGAATGAAAAAAAAATGTATGAAAGTTAAGTTTTGATTTTTTTCCAAAGATTTCACGGGGACAAAGTTTCGGAAGCCCTGCCCTGATGAATGTCAGTATTATTTTTAAATGAGAAATAGATTTTGTGCATTGAATTTTATTGGAAAATTTCTTTGAAAGAATATAAAAAGTTGTAGAACTTTCTAAAAATACAACGTAAAAAATCAGTTGTAAGTTTCATTCGTCCTAATTGTGTTCTTGAATTTGCCATTATATTTCAGTTTTATACAAATGAAAGTTTGATTAACGTTAGGGAACTTAAACTTTCGAGCTATGTCAGACTAAAGTTCATTTTAAATGCAAGGGAAGGATGCATCCGTCAGTAAATCATAAAAATCTTTAACACATTTGATGAAACATCTAAATTTCACTTTGTCCGGGTAGTTTGTCGAGGGAGTGCTTTTTGATATAGTGATCCTACTTAAAGAAGAATTTAACACGTAAGCGAAAATAAACATGTACATTAGATTAAAGTATAAAAGTAGAAGCTTTATAGTATTCCATTTTTGTCATTGTATTAACAAAAGTATTTAAGTTCGTGTCAATGATCTTATAAGTTTTACAGAACATTTTTATCTGTCTACTTCCGAAACAATACGTTTCACATTATTTATAGAGGTTTAAAGCACGTCATTAACCCTTTAAGCTGTTTTGCTTTTTCTATTATCTAATTAGAAGACATGTTCCCTTCCGGGAATGTTACTGATTCAATAACTTTCACCTCTGCACATGCATCAGTTTAAACCGTTTTTACATTTTTATATAATAATCAAGTCATTTATATATGTTATGAGCCAGCACAAAAATTATGTTGAATATATAAATATCTCAAGCATTTTTGACAGTTCTGAGACAACAGTGATCACATATTCTGGAATGCCATGTAATGGAAAAGAATAACTATCTACAGAGAGACTAAGTTGGTATGATGTAGAAGTTTGGTAATTGAATTGTAAGTTGATGTGTTGTCCACGTAATCTGAACAAGCTCCAAATTTACATCCCCAAATATGCTTAAATACAGAGGTCCATCCTCAAATTGCTTTCGTATAGTTTCAAGGCGGAAAGCTAATGTAACGTGACATAACATAGATTCTGTAGATAAGTAACTAGAGAAGTGAAGCTCTAATTACTAAATGGTACGATTGTTATGATTATGCTCTAAAAATTCAAAACGGGAAGCTAATCTTCTATACGACTTTAGCTTCAAAAGAGGAAGCTAATATAATACAACATTACACAAAGATTCTGTAGATAGTTATAGAAGTAAAAAATCTAATAAATCAGTGGTACAATTGAATTATTATATTGAACGCGTAAGAGAACCAAAGGGAGTGGTCTCCCTAAAACTTTCTCGTATATTTTTTTGGAAAGGTGTTAGCTACTTTCTTCAGCGTAAAAATTGGGAACCTTATGCATGGTCGTAAATACTAAGAGTGCACAGATTTCTATTTTCATAGTCCTGCATATGTTTTTTTTACAGGAAAAAAACAAGTAGATATTTCAAAGACCTTTTTGTCGCCCGATGAAAACATAATTTGACTCAAAATTTCTAGCAGAAAGATCATATACCAATTTTCATTTTTTCTATGTCAATTTTCAATTATCGCGTTTACATGCATGCAAATGGACAGACCGAAAGACGACTAACCCTTTGACAGATTTTATTTAAAATTTAACATATATTTACACTTTAGATGTTAAAACTGTGTACCAAATTTTATCAATTTAAGCTTGTCATGTTTTGAAGTTATTGTGTTTATTTGCTTTTAGACAGACAGAAACAATTACAGGCTTCCGGCTAGGTAACTGCCTACTGCAGTTGCATTGAGAGGAAGCTGCAGGCAGGTAAATTAAAAAAAAACTTTATTTAATTGTTAAATAAATAAATAGATTAAAAAATACAGATTCTATGAATTATAAGATATTAGAGAAAATAATACCTTTTTATCGTAAAATTAATCATTTTTCTATATGTTTACTTCATTTTTACATCATTTATAAAACCAGGCGACTTCATTTTTGCAAAGTTAGTAAAAAATTACCTAACATATATCATTAACACGTTGATTAACTTAAAAAATATATCGAAATAAGCATTTGCCAATTTATTATAAGAGGCCTCATGATATACACCCCCTATAGTCAAATAATGCCTAAATCTGCCATTAGATAGAGAGATAATTTCCAAAGATATGTTTTCGAACTAGGGAAGGTCTAAAACATGGAGATTCATCAAATATCTATAACAAATTCTTGTACATTTATTTACACATTTGTTTTTACATTTATTTACACATTTGTTTTTACATTTATTTACATACACATTTGTTTTTACAT
>JAPMOR010097068.1:172804-213970 GCA_026543865.1 Argiope aurantia | reverse complement strand
TACACATTTGTTTTTACATTTATTTACATACACATTTGTTTTTACATTTATTTACACATTTGTTTTTAAATTTATTTACATTTGTTTTTACATTTTTTTTTACTATTACATTTAAATTACTTAAATATATTTTTACTATTACATTTAAAATATTTAGTTTTAACACTATTATATTTGTTTTAACATTTGTTTTTATTTTTTAACAATTATTTGTACATTTGTTGTACATGATTTATACATTTATTGCTTAAATCGCAATATTTTCTCTTCGTAGAAAAATGGTAGAAAGTAAAAATATCTTGGTACAGCATTTTCACTATGTTGAAGGAGGAAGTTAATTACATTCTCAAGTCAAGACTTCAGACAGAATCAAATAAAGCTGAATCTAAACAGAATGCTTACAACAACTATCTCAAATAATAAGAAGCGATAAATATTATTTTGAGGAAATATGAAGAGAGGAAAACTGATAGCTAATATTGGTATAACACCCATAAAACATTCTGGAAAAATCTGAGCAGGAAGAAGATTATTCCATAAATATTTCAGAAGCATGCTTTATTGAGAAAGAGCTGTCAACAATCAATGAAGTGAGCAAAAATTTAATAAATACGAGTATTTGAGTTTGATTTATGGACTCAAAATTGCATTCATTTCTTATGTTAGGATAAATAGGCGAGTAATAGACGTTTTCTTCACCTATGGAACATAGTAAATTAGAAAATTGTCAAAATAAATTTAATTATTTAAAGCGTCTCAGAAATTCTAAGTTGCAACACTAAGTTTAAGTATTTAGCACTGATTTATTAATGATGATTTGTTATTTATTATTTTTAATATTAGCACTGATTTATGCAAATGCTTTTTAAGTTTTTATACTTCAATTCATTGCAGTAACAATTTTTTTCAAAAAAAAAATTCTTGAATTATTTTTGTATTATTATCTATTTTAACATTTCTAAGAGCTATCATATATTCGTACTAATCATTGTGGGACAATGAAAATCAGTTACTAAAGACCGAAAGGATTTATTCGAAAAATATTTTTATAATGCTTTTGTTTAAAAAAAAGTCTTTTCTCTTCAAGTATGAAATGCGTAATATACTTATCTATAATACTTGATATCTAACAATGTTAAAAAGCTTGAATTCCCTTCAGTTTTTTTAAAAAGCATCTGATTCTGTAAAGTGAAATGTAAAAAGTTTAATTTTACTTATTTTTCTTTTTTTAAGCAACTTTCTATTTTGGGACTAACATCATACTTTTGAACCTTGGTCAGAAGACGGGGAAGATACCCGAGTCGGCATCCCTTTCCGAACTTCCTCGTTAACCAGGCAGATGTTCACTAGACTCACTTACGTGGTGGTTCTAAGGTAGAATTGGGGTTCTAGATTTGAAATCCACGACCCCGATACAGAGACTTTACAACCAGGCCACTACGACCAATACAAAAAAAAAAATGGAAAAAAATATCAAAACTGGAGATTTCATTATTCACTAATCATAATTTGATTTGCAGCATGTATTCAGTAATACTTTTTACGGTGTTTGATTTGTTTTGATATTGTTTAGTTAAAATAATATCCTGCGTTTGAAGGTAGACGATTTTTTCTGGGGTCAGACTCGTAATTTTGAACCGTGATCAGATGACAAGGACAATATATGAGTCGGCATCCTACTTTTCAAACATTACACTATACAAGCTCAAAGCCATTTAATGCACAAGAGCAGATTTAATATTTTGATATATGCAACATAATTATTTTAAGGCGATAAAAAATTTGTGCGAATAAAGTTATTGACAATTTATCAAAGTTATTGACGGTCTATATTTAAAAATGCAAAGAATGCGTAACTATACATAGTCCAAGTATTGATATTTTAAGTTTTAAAATTATGTATTCATGAAATATTTATGCTTTTAACGTCATTAACAAAAAGTATAGAAGCAACAAAAGCTTGATTTTATTCAAGTTATTTCTATAGGTATTAATGTATGTGACTTTCTTAACATCTTACTTTCATCCTGTATTTTTATTATATAGAATTAAAACCAATTATTTTAAATATTATTGTATGTTGCTGTTAATTATTTATATAAAAGAGTTAATTAAACTTGACGGCTCATTTTTATATGTTTCAATTGATTTATATAAGCCACAGTTGTTGTTATTTTAATCTTTTAGCAATCTATATCTCTTAGCTTTTTTCAAAGTCATTAAAATATTCATGTAAAGAAACAGCTTAAAATAGATCATATTTGCACTTCATTATCGATAACAGCGAACACACACAAACAAACAAACAAACAAAAAATTGTTAACATAATTTTAGGATGTATCAGATCATCATTGAATATAAATATTTTGTTTCGATATTTTTCATTCCCGATTTGGCTTAATGGAAGCTACTTTTTAATGAAATATTATTTATTTCATTGAAATATTGTTACGTATGAACTGATAATTCTATCGTTACATACTTTACGAAGTACTGTACGACATATTGTGCATATACTGCACGATGGCTGTCTCCAAACAACTATCAGTAGTATTTGTATTTTCGAGCAACACGATAATGAACGAGTAATGTAGGCTAGTAATTCAACTCATTGACCCTTCAATGCCTGATTTAAAAAAAAAAATAGCAATTTTTTTTGTTGCTGTTTTGGAAAATTCGCATATAACAATAGAAAAATACATTAAAAAATCGAGATAAAATTGTGATGCAATTAAATTTAATGAACGTATCAAATTCGATACAATATGTATAAACTTAAAATTTCACATAACTTTCGAAATGCTAATATTTAATTATTCATACGTGAAGTGATCTAAAACATTTGCTGTTTTTGTTGACACAAATAAATATACATATTTTTTTTCCATTTAACAAATGGTAATTTTCCACATTTGGGATATTTTCATTATTGTCAATAGATATCGCAGTCTAGTTCCATTTAAACGGGTATCACAAGGCAATGCGTAAGATGCTGAATATTTCTGGCATTTTCTGCACAGTTGCTCCCTTGTATTTGATGAAGCTCGTCCTCGTTCTTTAGAGTTATTTGCCTTATGCATAAATAAGCTCCCTACTACCTCCTCTACAAATTTCCATAAAAACAATATGTTGTCCCTTTCATCTTTGGCTCCTCTGGATTTAGTTAATATTTGATATAAAATTCAAGCATTAACGAATGTCAGATCAAATAGATGATAAAACAATAAAAAAGGCCATTTTTTTAAAATTCATGTAGTATCGACCTAAATAAACTATCTAAGAAGTTTTTTTCCATCTCATTTGTTTATTTAATGCTCAAATAGCAGCTGGGTAATCAAAATAAACAATTTTTTTCTTTCTGTAAGACTGGTGCACTGTTGATACCTTCCAAAAAGCTAAAGTTACTGCTTTATTATCTCTCCATGCTCTGTATTATTATTTATTAAATTTCGCTCTATTCCGTGGTCTCTATACATCTATTAAATTTTGATACTAAGAAAAATCCCCTCTTATGTTAACAATTGAATTAGTACATTATTTTATAAATAAATCCTTAAATTACTAAGAATTAATTTTAAAAATTGAAAATGTAAACGATGCATAAAAAAATTTCAGTATAGTAGAGATTTGATAACAGCTGTAAAATACATTGAATATATATTGAATTATTGAACCGTATGATATCCGCATGAAAGCCGTCTTATAAATTTAATGGGGATTTTTATTTATTTATTTTCATCTCTCTTAGGAGTTTCCATGGTTTCAGAAGAAAATGAATTTCTCCTAAAAAAACTTAACTTTCTTTGAGAAGGTAATAAAACCCAGCGACATGAAAGTCAAAATAAATGCAAATTTCCTTATTCGCAAATTGCATTGCAATATAATAACTTCGATGCTACTTTAAGAAATCGCTTATTTAAGAGATAATTAAATATCCCTTAAATAAGTAATCGCTTGAAATAGTAATTTAATCTCTTAAATAAAATCTCTTCAAAACATATTTAATTTTATAAATTTCAATGGATGTCTTTCTTTTTTTATTCAAATTCTTAGAAAATTAATTTATCGATCTCTGGAAGTCTCTTAGCAAATCCTCTGAAATCTTATAAAATGATATTTAAAATTATTCCTTTAAAAATAACCAAAATTCTAAATTTCTGAAATGGCCAATTTTTATCTTTTAAATTCTTTTCGTCTTACGTTTTCTGACACAGCAAAAGTCTGAATGATGATACATTTTTTTCTATGGATACTGTAAATGCATTTTCTTGCTAGGGTATTATTCCAGATGGGAAAACTCCGCTGAGGATATTTTTTGTAGAAATACTGTCTGTTTTTATTTGAAGGAAAGTATGGTAAGTGTTTAGCTAGTAAACAATTAATTGAAATACGAAAACTTTAATGCAAGACTTTTTTTTAATTCGGATTAATTCCTGCCCACATTTGCTTGAAAATAAGATAACAGAAAAAATTATATTGCTTTTAAATAATTTTAGGGGGCCTGGAATATTTATCATAAAGGTTATTAATAGTTATGTGTATAATTATAATATTTAATAACTTAGAAATAAACACATCGGAATGAAATTTTATATGCTACTTTTTTAATGTGTTCTTTATGTCTGCGAAATTTAATTAATTTAAATTGATCAAATTAAAAAAAAATCTTGAAGGTTTCTGGTTGTCTTAAGCAATCATCCACTTTATTAATTGGGATTCTACTTCCAATAAAATATTCTTTAAATTTTAACACGGAATTAAATTTTGTAAATATAATTTTAGTTTAAATTTATTTACTTTAAAATTATTTTTCACTGCAGATATGTTTGGTAAAAGATGTTTTTTTCAAAGTCTTGTTTTTATTACAGGACTCTTTTTTTTTATCCAAGGAGATTCATTCTATTGCTTCTTTATGAGATATTATTAAATAAAACAAATTAAATAAGTCAATTTAACTATGATGAGTCGAAGCATTACGATTTTCCATGAATTAAAGTTCTATTTAGATATATTGTTGATATTTTTAATTAGAATTTCATTAATATTTACTTAAAGAATTTAGTGAGTTGAATGTATTAAAATAACACATTCTTTCTTTTATATATAATTTTTTTCTTTGTGTCAGCGCATGTTGATTCCTTTTTTGCTAATTTTCTCAAAATATTTCTAATTCAGACTTCTGTTCAGCTAAAATGATAGAAATCCTTTCTTAAGAAAACTAATCTAAAAGTGCTAACAACTCTGTTTATTAATAAATGAAAATTTTAAAATTTGTTATAAGACGATTCAATTAGCTTTAATTTCAAGATATATTAAATTCTTGAACCCTTTAGCACTCTATTAGGCGATACTTTCTTTTAAGAGTGTGTAGAAATTTCCTAGATTGTTCATAGAACTTTTAAAGGTTTATGAATAACACGTCATTTTTGTGTCGAATAATAGATTCTATTAATAACTTACTTTTAGCTGAAATGTTTAAAAATACCCTAATTAGGTACATGTTTGACACTCAGGAGAGGCAATTAAGGAGTTAACGTCGAAGAAACGCAATTTAGGTTATTTATAAATTAGCAAAACATATTTGATTCACCTTCTAGTATTACAAAGGGGAAAAATTTTTTTTGGCATAGTTGTTTTATTTCTTTTAACCTTGGACATAAATAAAAATAAAATCATAGATTTTCTTACTTCATAGAAATGCTGTATGCAAATTAAAATTTATTTTATGCTGATAAATAGATATTTTATGCTGAAACAGTGCTCTATGCAAAACAAAAACTTAGTGTTTGCTAAGAAGTCAAAAACAAGACTGTGGGCAAAAATAGAAACTTGTTCTGTTCTAATCGATCAGAAAGCTTTATATGATTTCTTGAAAGAATTTATTTTATTCTAATGATTTTTTACACACATAGTTTGATTATCTTAAAATACTCTTGGAAGCAGAGAAGAAGCTTGCAAAAACATGCTCAACTGCTATAATTAGAGTTGTTATCGATTAATCCCGAAATACCCGTTTATCTAGGAAATGGATTATCGATATAGACTTTTTGATTGGAAATGATTATCGATCATCGATTGATGTCATATCATTAATTTATCTTTCGAATATTGTTTTATACTGCTAAATAAATTTAAAAAATTCATTTGCCAATAAACAGAATTGTTGACGATTCTCGATTCGGTTATATATTTGTTTTACTTACACTAATTCATTTTTTTCAACGAATTTGATTTTTTTTCAGTTGTAACAAGCGTATCTTACGAAATCTTCCCTCCATTTTAATTTCCTCTTGATTATTATTTATTATTGATCTGTTATTTAGAGGAATACAACAATGAAATTCTAATTTTTATTTTCTTTCAGAACATTTTGAAGGATTTTTTTATAACTAAGGTATTCGCTGTAGAAGTTTATTTACGATGTAAAAATTTGTTTTTATGATGTTATAATGTTTAATTATGATGTAAAAATGTACCTCTTGTTAAGATATGCGAAAATTATTTTGCAAAGAACCTGGCAGTTTTGAGCTGCAGTCAGATGACGAGACGAACTCCTAATCTGGTACACTGTTTTCTGTGTTTTCACGTCACACCATTGTGAGTATTTTGGACGCGCCACAGCAGATATATGGACACCAAGCGCACATTTACATCAAATCTTTGGAAATATCGCGACTAGAACTTGTGATCTCCAAGAACTGTCCGAATTAATCCGAGACGGCGTTATATGACAATGTCAGCATGAGAACAGAAAGAAAAAGACTCTAATACTTAGTTATGAAAAAGGTTTTTTTTGTGTGTGTAAAATTTCGTTTTTAAGGAAAAGCATCTATATAGATAAACTTAAAAAAGCAAAAGCTTATCTAAATATAAAATTTGATCTAAACTGTTCAGGTCGTTTGCGAGATACACGAAATAAATTTATATATATATATACAAGAAATGCTCGTTTAAAGTAACAAGATGTATACAATTCTTGTCTCAATTTCACTGAAAATTATGGTGAATAAAAGTTTCAAAAATGGAGTAAGTCACATGATGCCATGAAATGGAAAGGGGTGAACTGTAGTTCAAAGAAGAAGCTGCGAAACTAGTTAAAGAGAGCATAGTCATATCCGCCAAGACTCAATTGGTAATGTATCGGCATTTAGGCACCATAGCAAATTTCAATGCATATACTTATCTTTGTTTATGTTTAGATGCCGCAAGTTTATTTGGTAATAGACGAGAAAATAATAAGTCTAAAATTACTAGGAAGATACAAGGACGTGAAAGATTTCAAAGAGTTTAAGCCCGATAAGTAACTTAAAACCTTTAGAACTTTTAGCTGTTGGATATCGTAAGTACCTTGTCAAACATACCAAATACTCTTCAATGTTTTAAATTTCAAAGAAATGAGCCTTTTAAGCAAGACTGCGAAAAAAACGATACTTGGTCTAAATAATCCGATTCTAAAAATTATCCCATAAGCAAAGTTATGGATATGCCTAATTGTGTTAATTGTTCTGTTCATCATCCTCTTTTCTAAGATTTTAAGTGGGTTATATAAAAAGATATTCAAAAATATTAAAAATCTGCGAAACCTTTACATTTTCAGAAGAACAAAAAGTAGCTGCTCAATGTACAGCCATATCCGAAATTCTATATTCACCCGTAGATAAACTTAAATTTAAGAATGTCAGTCAAACAATTAAGAAGTGTAAAAAGATCCAAATTTAATTTTTTCATAAAATCCTTTCAACATCAATTTTGACATTCTCAACTATTAAAACAACAAAGAGAATTCCGTTTCTCAGAAATGTCTCATTTCCACTAATCCTCGAAAATAAATAAATCATCTTCTCCTAATCTGAACACATTTAAAATAATTTTGCATGTACATTCAAAAGCAGAAAAATCTAAAGAAAGAAACATTTTTTAATAAGTCCATCTCACTGTCATGCCAAAAAAGAAAAAAATGCACAATCTTATCTTGCAAAAAGATTTACATCAAAAGACTTTAAAACATACCCCCCCCAAAAAGGGGGAAAGAAAAGAAAACGCATGAAATTACAAACACAAACGAGCTAACAAATATCCATTTCTCACATTCACCCATAAGATTATAAATTCACGTGCAATGACAAATGAAACAGATCCCCTAATATCTTCGGAAAAAAAAAATGTCTACAAGGAAATTTAAATAAAAATTGAGATAAACAAGGCTTTATCTTTTTCTTGAAATTGCCATAGGTAAAAAAATTTCTGATCATGAACAGATTATTAATCAATTTGAAATCAGCTTATTTGTGCATAGTTCTTCAAATAACCTCTCAGAAACCTAAAAATGCAAGAAAAAGGCTTCATTATAGCTTTCTACGTGACGATAATATAACCGATAGAGTTTGGGGAGAAATAGTTCCACTTATTTGAAACCCCTTTCTTCACTGCAAAAGAAGCCACTCAAATTCATAACCTCCAATTAATTTCAATGTAATGTGTATCTTGTGTTTACCACCGAATACTCATATCGAACCAGACAACTTCAACAACATTTTTTTTTATAACTTCTAGACACTACCGTCATTCTCTGAAATCTGAATGACTATCGTCAAATTTAGGGCCGTAATAAAACAAACTTTCGAAGTCAGTAAATTGAAAACCTGTCACAAGATCACAAATGTTCTCCTCTCAATAGTGATGAAAAAAATTATCAAACGGACATACCAGTACATTCCCTCATGGATCTTATAATTTGTACCATTCGTTTTAACTTCCTTGAGCTTTCAAACAAATTCTGATTCAACAAAATAATGACTCCTCTCTGATTTTATCATAAATAGAAAGAATAGAAAATATAAATTTAATTTCGCTAATGAGATTAAATTTATTTCCATGGCTCGAATTCCGAACAATAACATTGTTATTAATAATTGCACAGATGCTGCTGTGAATCACGTTACTGAAATTCTATCATCTGCAAATTCGATTCAAAGACATAAGTAAATATCATTTCAAAGAATGATGAAATTCCAGAAGCCGAGAAAATACAAGAAGCAAGCAAAAGCCTAGATTAACTTCCGGCAATATACAACTTTAGTAAACTTATTCAGTTATTAAAAAAGCCGGAGTATTTTCGATACGAGTTCGAAAGGCAAGCCACCTCGAACCAGGACATTGGCAGTCTAATATATTAGCAATCTATTATATAACAATCTGCAACTAAATATTGGAAAGAGAAACAAAGTATCTGATATTTTTAATACTTCCAGCTTAAAATTTCATTTTAAAATAATATAACCTTCACATTTATAGCATATTAGGAATTACACTGCTTTAGCATTATTTGAATATTCATTAGCAATATTTATTATGATTCCTCGCACCATGAAAACGAAGGAAAACCAAAATTTGTTAGATTCAATTCATACTCACGTAATAAAATTTAATTGACTTACACCAGTTCATATTTTAAGTCAACTGCGTATCGTGCAATTCTTTTGAAAATATATAACAAAATATTTATTTTTGCTCTATATTTATTTTGTTTCGCAAGAAAATTCTAGTTCTTATATAAAAACTTTAATTTCACCCTTTTTTTATTTTTAAACTTTTATTTGATTTAGTTATCGTTTTTTTTATTTCGATCAAAAACATCCACATTCATTAGAATTAGTAGAATAAATACAATTGAAATTGCACTGAAATTCCTTTGAATTTTTAATTTATTAAATTTTAGCAGATATAAATCAGATTACTAATATTTTTATGATTTCGTTCGTAAAAATTTATTGTGTTGGAAAAACTTTTGGTCCAAAAAATATTATAATGCAGGCTTAAAAATTCCTCTATATATTTAGTTGCTGCTTTTGCGCATGCAGTTTACACTCTTTGTAGAATTTTACAATTGTGCAAGCAGTCCTGTCAAAATCAATTTTAACTGAGAACTGCCGAGTGAACAATTGTAAAATGCTTTCGTACGACAACTGTCTTTCACTTGCATTATAACAACCAAAAGACAAATACTAAAACTTTTTATCAATTCAAAAAGCTTGCGCAAAATGATAACAATGTTGGCATAACGAAAGATATCAAATAAGAGACGCATGCGCGCCCTATATGCCATACAGCACATTATTTAGTTACATGTTTAAACGACACATGCAGGCAACATTTGACTGTCACTTCACATGAATAGGCTCTATTGTAATTCAAATCTATACGCTTACTATAACAGATTTTACTTTTTCTAATTAAATTGCACCTCACTGAAGAAAGAAATTCATTAAGTCCTGATAATATCAATTATCAAATGCTTTAACTTTTACAGAGTAATTCCAGACAAGATTTATTTCATCTTTATAATAGATTCGCTGCAAGCGTTTCTAATAAGCTTGGCAGAAATCTATTGTAATCCTCTCCTAATTCGGAAAAGATCCTAGAAATCCGCTAAACTATCGCCCAATTGCTTTCAGCATTTGTTCCTGTACACTGAAGATGATGTTAATACGGATTTCAATTTATCATCTTTAATGCAGATAAGAGTTCAGCCCCACCAATGGCGTATGGCGGTTCTTAAGCGTATTGAAGAAGTGGAAGATTTGTTTCACTGTTTAAGAATAATATTATCCATACAAGCTTTTGAAATATACAAGGTATCTACTTTTGTTATAGCCAGTAGCTATTCTCTAAACATTGGAGATAAATATATACTTTCTGTTGGAAAAATATTCTAGATGTCTTGAAGAATTTTGCTTTATGTGGTTTGAATCAAATATACTGCTGAAAAAAATTACGAAATTTAAATTTTGACAAAATTCCCTGTCCTGTAAGTCATTTAGTTAAATATCATTGGTATACTAATATTTTAAACAAAACGGATTCACTATTCTATTACTAAAATTAATCGAATTATGAAGCTTTGATTATTTTAAGTCAATCCATAGCCGTCTTCAGCAAGAGACGCTTGTAGAGGGGTTAATCTTCCTCGAGATAGCCTTTGAAATAATTTAAAATCATCTAAAATAGTGATATTCAAAGTTTCATAACTATGTCAGTTTTAGCCTTACAAAGTGGAATAATTTTGTATATTGCTTTAGTGCATTCAGAACATTTTACTAAACACGACCAATGATTAATATGCGAGTACTTAATACGCATTTTTTTTCAGCAATACATTCATTGGCTAAAACATGAAATGCAATGCTTTATGTCATTCAAAGCATTTTTTTTTCAATTGAGGGTTTTTTGAAACCTTACCCCTAACGTTTCAGAAAGCTGTTTGGCCATGATTTGAGAGGATTTCCTGAATATGGATATTTTAAAAAATTTCTCAAAGAGAAAAAAAAAGCTGAATACAAGAATAATAATATGAAGAAGTTCTAAAATAAAACGCCATATGAACACAATTATGTTATCACTCGACATTCAAAATATTGTAATAGGCTGCAACGTAAATAAGTAATCAAATGAAAAAAAACTCACATCTTAACATTTTTTAACTGTAAATGTACATGTTTCACACCTGTTCCGAAAACTCAAGAAACTCGATGGAAGCTAGAGTAGATGGAAAGATGAAGCGTGAACCACATTCTTCCTTTTAAACATGAATTTTTAACATTGTAACCACGTTCAGCTTGAAAGCCAAAAATGCTAAAAGGAAAGTGGATTATAAATGAAAACCATTTTAGCACTCATCTTTACAAACAAAGAAGACAATTGTGCTACGGAAAGTTTCCGGGAAAAAGAAATTGGAGTATACGCAATTAAAAAACGTCAGAGAAAACAAAATGCTTACTGAAGTATTGCTTCACTAGATTTGGCGCAATAATATTTGACATTGAAGAAAGTCTACGAGCTAGCTTGGAATCACGATATTCTGCAGGATTTTAAAAGACCATTTAAAGAATTTTTATTCAAAATTTCTTACGCTCAAAAAATATAGGATTAGCATAAATTATAAGCTATTCTATTTGTTTAATCCAGCAGAAGGGTGTCTTTTAAGTGAGAATTTGTTTTGAAAATTAATAGTATTTGTAAGCATTTATAACCTACCATCAAGGAATTTCTCGATCTACATATATTTTGTGCTGGAAATAAAATGGCTTTCATTAAAAGACAGTTGCAAACGGCCATAAAAAAAACAGAGCAGGAATTCAAATTAAACGGACTACCCTTTTCTCCATCCAAAATATCAGATTCTCATGTTTACAGCAAACTACTTTTACATTTAAAACCAAAAATGGATTTAGATAGCAAATTTATTAATTGGCCGATAAAATATATTTTGTGGACTGTATTTGACAAATAATCTTTTTTCCCTTTTCCCCCTGTTTAACTGTTAGCGAAAGCTATTAACATCTTGAAAATACTCTCCGATTTTACAGAGAATTTCAAATCTTTGTGATTCGTGTTTATAGAGCAATCACTCTCTTTTAAACTACGCTATTCTTCATTCTGCTTCTAGACTGTATCAGTGAAGAGTTTCACATCTTTTGTGGGAAGATTTTATGTTGAGTGTTCTGAATAACAATATCTTAATCAAAGGAGTTGAAAGTTGACACTTAATTCTTTATTTTTTCTACTTTTCTATACTTTTCAATTTTATTTAATCCAAAATATTCATTTTAAGAAAGTGCAAGTTAAAAACATTATTCTGCTTCCCCAGAAAGACGGACCATTTGTGGTCTCATTGTTTTAAAAAAGTCTGCTAATATTTTTGTTATTTAAATTTGGACAATATGCCAATTTTACCAAATTTTATTAAACTGTTAGTCTATATCTACCCGATACATAATTTTTTCCTTTTGATTTACAAATTTTATATCCACCTCAACATTCAGCCAATAAGCCCAATAAGTTATATTAACAGCTTTTTGCACACTATTACGAGACTTTAAAAAATTTCTTACCAGTGATTCAAAGCGTTCTATTCAAACTTAATTTGTGAGCATTTTTGTTCGTTCGTCACTCACTTTAAATTCATTTTTCATACTTTACTTTCAAGGTGAATATGATAACTATTTTTTGTTCATTATCGGATATATCTAGTCATTTTTCATTTTTATACGGACAGGCATACAAACAAATTGCCAGCAGGAGATTTTTTATCCAAAGTTTAAGATCTACAAATTAGGTTTCACATACCGAATTTCATCATTTTAGTTCAAAGCGATTTTGAATTATCGCATTCACAACAATTCGCAGACAAAGCGGCAAACATAATTTTTTTGAAGGGGGGGGGCATGAATCGGTTTGAAAGTGAAGATTCATCAAAATCTCGAGAGTGTCGATATTTTGACGATTACTGTACTTTATGATTAATGTATTTCCACATATACGAAGTATATGTGAAAAAATAAAGAAGTTTTTGGATTTATTAAGTGCTTCTACAATAAAAAAAGTTTGATATTGAGGAAGATTACTTGAATTTCCATTGCTATACTAAAAATATATTCATCAATTAACAGAGTAATTTACTTCTTTACACAATTGATTGCACAGAACGCATAGACTTGTGGATCCAAAGTTTCTGAAACTTAATATTTATTTAAATTGAAACATTAACTAATTATTATCTATCTTTGCTTTTTACTTCTCTTTAAGATGCACCGATTTTTTTCTGTGAAGACATTATGGACAATGATATGCTTTTCCTTTAAGCAGTATATTTTGGATCTCTCAACATTTTGTTCAGAAACTGTGATTTAATTCAAACTCCTGAAATTAAGAAATTTCACAAAATATCGGAATAACACTGTAAATAAAAAGTAATCTATGCTAAACCCTATTTTTATTAGTTTTCCTAAAAGTCTTTAAATAATTCAGTTTCAGAAAAAAAATATATTTTTTAAATGAACTTTATATTAAATTTCTTGTAACAAATTTTAAATATTTACAGTGACTCTCACAAATGAAAGTATACTATTTACTTCTGTTTTTAATGATTTAAAAAGTAACATCAAAACCTCATTTAAACTGAAAATTTATAAGATTAAATATATATTAACATGATCGCGGATGCGGATACGGATACGTATGTGTAAGTTTGGTTTTTTTTAATTAAAATTATTCTGCGTAAAATTTTGAATAAAATTTCAGGACAGGACTAAATTCAGTTGTTTCTACTTCATGGAATTATTGCCAATATAAAATTTAAAAAAATGCATTTCAATTTTAAAAAATTGCATTTTACTATTATTTAAAAATTTGTTTCAAATGAAGCTAGAAAATAGAAATAAGGAATTGCGAATATTTTAATTCGTATAATTTTTCGGTCGAAGACACAAATTTGCATGTCATAAAATTAAGTATATGTCTTTTTAATGTGATTTAGCTTCAACTAAAAAACAAATCCTTATACAGCAATACTCCTTATATACATATCCTTATACAGCTATATAATAGTCAAGTAATTTAATGGAACCGACGCGAAAAGCGTGAAAGTCGATGTCTAACGATGCATATTAATATAAGCGAATTTAAATTGGGGGCACGAGCGATACCCAAAAGTTAAGCATTACACGAGAACATCAAGAAGCACTTAAGTCAGAACCTAACTATGCAATTATGATAAATACATGAGAATTTTGATTAATTTGAGGCAAGAGTTAGGAAAACATATGTTTTGAAGGGAAGTACATTATAAAGAATGTAGTTTTCATATATATATAAACAAAATAAAATTCTTACATAAAAGAGAGTTTAATCATTTTCGATGGCTTCATACAATGCAACTTCTCTGACGACTCAACTATGTTTTGTCTCGAGAATTTTCTTCAGAGTAATTTAACATGTTTTTATTTCCTGTCTTATTGCTGGTCTTAATCATTCAAGACTATCGTCTCCAAAACTTTTTTAAACGAGCAGACCTTCTTTCAACTCATTCATACTTAGTCATTTACCTTTTTCGGTACATGTGTACAGATAAATGTACTTAAGTACAGTAGTGATTTGCTTACGCAGCTGTATCCGCTCTTTGATATGCGAGTTATGCAACTCATTTAAATCATTAATATCAACTTTCAAATTGAAGAAACGGGCAATATTGACAGCGTCTATTACGCGAAGAATTCGTAGATTCTGTTTCATTTTTCTAAAACAGAAGTTTTTTAATACTAATATTTTTTTTTTATTTCTGGATTTTACATTTGCATTATATTCTAAAATAGAGAATATTCGAAGTGGTTGGGGAAAATCAGGAGTAACATAATTTCGAATTCGCGTAAGTCGAAGTATTACAGAAAACCCTATCCATATGATAATATAAGGTAAAATATTGTTATAGAAAGTTTGAAAATATAAAAATTATACTTTATAAACATTAAAATTAGTTAAACTTTTAATAAGAACTTCAAAAGGAAAATTTTACTAAAAATAAACAGCATAAAAATATACACAAATAAGAGATGTAAGCAAGCCTTCTTATTTGTCTTGTAATCAGCCAATAAACTCTTGGTATTTCAAAAGCACCTTGGTTTGGTGTACTTTCTATTGATTACAGCCTTCAGTTTATCGGTTTTAGTACTATTTGAACGCTGCAAAACTGTCAGCCGCTGATTCGATTTCTTCTCTCCTTTACAAGTTCTCCTTTAAAGGACATTGTTTTGTCTAGCATCAGCTGATAGAACAACTCAGTTTCATTTGCATTGGACAAATTGACAGAAGAATGCTTGTTTTTTCTGTCTTCCGACTTTTTTTCTCGGGATACCTGAAGAACCGAGTTTAGTACGTAGTGGTTCGTGGTACTGAAGCATTAAATCGAATCATCACAGAAATTGATGCTATGACTCAGCAATGTTTAACGTCAGAAAAAAAAACGAAAACAAGACATAATATTCTTTATGTAACTAATGACGCTCATATTAAATTTTATTAATAGAAAATTTGTTAAATGGCTAAATAAAATTCAATAACTTTTTTTCCTGTCTCTTATTCTGCATAGTTCATAACAAATCTTTGCCAGGTGAATTATTTATGAACACCTTGCATAATGTGAATTTCAACCTCAATTTCGAAATGAAATAATTTGAGCTGTTGCTGATAGTACTACAAATTATTATATTGAAAAAAAACTTTAAAAGGAATTTACACGTTCATAATGCTCATAAAACACTGCATAATGTGCATTGCATTCAAAACGAGAATTTCAGTGGCAGTGCAACAGCGCAACCTAATGAAAAGTTGTCAGGTGAATATGCAAATGCTTGATTTTTATGCTTAAAAATGAATTAGTTATGGTATTTTTGAGGCTTTTAAGGTCTTTCGATTTCTTCCTATAAAGTAAGACTTTCATATGAATCTAAAGATACAAATCGCATCGATTAACATCTGATATTTATCAGAGATTACGAATGCAATGCAACACGATACAATTTTTTGCATTCACAGACAAATTGGTTTTCAAATTTAGATCTAATGGTTTAGATAAATTTTTGAACATTTATGGCCACTTCAGTAGAAACAGCGTTGCATTTTCATCACATAAGTATCAATTTATAATAATAAAATACCATTTTTTATTTGAATGTGATGGTTTGAGACACATTTGGAAAAAAGGGGAAATATATTAAACAATTTCCTTTTATGTCCTCTCTCTTTGCACGCATTCGTTGAGATATCTACAGCCCTGAGATGGTATTTCAATTCAAAGTTACAAGCTAATTAAATTGGCATTGTATTAATCAGAAATATAAAAAGTTTCATTTAAGTGTAAATAAGACTGAAAAAGAAAAAAAGATTATCGATTCTACGATTATGAGAGCATTTATTCTAGAAGAAACAAAAAGCCCAAAGAACTTTGAGTTCGGAAGAGAAGTAAATTGAAAAAAATTATGAAAAAAATTGTAACAAATGCAAAAGTCTGGCAACAAATGCAAAAGTATTTCTGGAATTAAGCCATATTCAGTGACGAAAGTGAATTTCACGGCCAATTTAATTTTTGAATGAAAGCCAAATTCTGAGATATTGCTTCAAAACAGCTACTATCAAACAGAGTAGTAGTTAGTTCTTTTATGAAGTTAATATGTCGATAATAGACATAGAATATTCAGTTTTTTAATTTATTCAATCATGGATAAAATAAAAAGCATTAATTAGGTGAATTGAAGAATAATTTAATCCAAACCGCATAAAATTTGTGTAAGTTTAAAGTCGCATTTTGTATTTCAACCCAAAACACAGAACTAAAGTTTAAAATATTATGTTTGCCGTATTAGTTGTCAAGTGCATTTACTCTCAACCTCAAATTCCAAATCACTGTCATCTTGAAATATTCGTTGTTAACTTTTTGATTGCCAAATGGTCAAATGTAAAAAGTAAGTTGTAGCAAAAAGTTTTTTGGGCGCACATACAAAATATGTTGGATATAAATAATATATAAATACTTAGAAATTTATTTTAATTAATTTATTTTATCTGTTACCCAGAAATCCGTGTGGAAAGCCATGCTTACAATTCCCATGTAAAGCTATTAGAAATGAAGATTTTCCACAGGAGCCAATGAAAACACGTTGCTTCTATGTAACCCTGCCAAATAAAGGATTAAAAAGCAGTTCAAAAACTCTGTATAAGAGGAGAATAAACTTCAAGTGTGATAAATAATAAAATAAGCACAAAAAAATCGATAAAAATTTTATATTGTGTGTGTGTGTGCGCGCGCGCGCGGTAAACTCCTATGTATCCAATATATGCAGACTACTGGAGTTTCAACAGTTGCAATTTTAATGAAATAATCGACTGAGTGAAGCGAAGCGATACTTTTAAGAGGTGAAAATTATGTAATTCGGAATGTATGAAAACCAACAATGTAAACTGTGAACATATAATAAACTGTACGTTAACTAACTTCTTTAACACTATCGTATTATAGCTAAAACGACTAAAAATATTTTTTTCAATTTTGATAACTCTCAGAAAAAAGAACATATAAACCCAATGTGTGAAAATAAAAATATGTGTCAAAAAGGACCTGATATTTCCTTCAATGTTATCGACGAAGTCAATGAATCTGTAGAAGGGCATTTTTGTGTAAGCAGAACTAGTTGCTTCAATTTTGAAAAGAACAATTTCAATAATGTTATTTACTTCTCGATTATTTCCTGATCTGCAAGTTTAGAAATATTCGAATAAGTAATTGATTAGCAACACATTAAATTAAAAAAAATTAGTTACTTCAATTTTGAAAATATCAGTCTCAATGATTCCACTTACCTCTCGGCAATTAAATGTTAAAATGTTACAGTTAGTTAAAATGCTAACAGAAAATTGTTATATAAAATTGCTCAACATTATTAGCAAGTTTATAACTATAGATAAGAAGAAACGGTTTGGTTATTTGAGACGAAATAAAAATGTGTTGCCAAAATTAAAAGAACACAATTTGTCAACCATAAAATAGTCTTTTGCAAACTGGTCCTATTTTTTATATCATACCTTTCACTGTCTTACAAAATTTCACCAAAGATACATAAAATAATATGGGTAACATTAAAAATTGGAAAAATACGCTCATCATAAAGTGATAAAACACTCAACTTGAAGCTGAAAATAAAATGTATGGATTAAATACCATACGGACCAAAACTATATTGAAAGATATATATAGATATACCATTTTGAATTGGTATTGCCGAATAAAATAAAATTCAGTTAATTGCATTGGCTTTCTACTGAAAATGATTAAAGAGAAAAACAATTTCTACAGAGTGCAAAATAAGAAATGTATAATAATTTGAACTTCTTTGCTTCAATCAATTAGTATTTCGAATCCCTTTTCATCAAATATACGAGGAACGTTGTTTTTTCAACTGCCAATGAACCACAGGAAAAATACAAGAATAGAGAGCAAAATGAATTTATTACCAAAAGTTATGCCCCAACCTGATTACTTTTCGACATAATCGCCGTAAAGATTCAGGCAATTGTCATATCGATGGACCAAGTTCCCAATTTCCTCTACAAAGAATGCTGCAGCTAGTAATGAGATATTAACTTTTATATTTCTTTGGAGGTCATCATTAGTCTGGAAGCTGTTTGAAAACTCTTTTGATTAAAGAATATTGAGTGGGCATGTATAAACATTCACCTTTCAAAGTAGCAATTTTGGCATGCTGGTCAACCAGCTCGTTGACTGGATCTCCAGCATCTCTGTTTCTTTTGAACTATTTGAACAACTCGTTGAACAAGATCTTTTGTTGCGATCGACTTGAATCCTTGCCCTCTTTATCAGGAACGTGGCTTAGAGCTGAGTGATTTTAATCTCTTCCCTGAATTGTAAAACTGGCTCGGAGGCCAAAGCTTCCAGACTAATGAAGAGCTTCAAATAATGTTAAGACCCATCTCGCATCACGTACAGCAACAATCTTCAAACAGGGATTGGAAACCTAGTTCGCCGATTTGACAAATGCCTACATTTCTGTGGCGATTATGCCGAAAAGTAACCATGTGCATAACTTTTGGTAATAAATTCATTTTTTCCTTGAAAATGCTTTTTATGATGCATTTAGAAGTGGGAAAAAAAATGACTCTCGTACAATATCAGTAGGAAAATATATCAATCACCTGGTATTCCGAACTTTCTCTCATTAAAAAGTGTTCAAAGTTTATATTCGAAAATTTTTGGATCTGAACTACAAACAGTTGCCTAAATTGAGCTGCTAAAATCAGAAGAACTATTACCTTGAGCTATAGAAATAGCTTAGCAGTGATAATAGCAGTCCTCAATAGTAATCTTCATAAATGAAAATGAAACAAGCCAAAGAAAAATAAACAAGAATATTAAATGACATTAAGTCCTGATTAAAAAGTACTGGGGCTACAATGTTTTGCACCATATACGAGGACAAAGGAATAAAAAAATAACACCGTACATAAAATGTCATACTTGAAATTTAAATACAATAATTGCTCAATAAATATGAAAATAAGCAGTACAATGGATATTTATCGTGTTCAAAGCTTTCTAAAAAGGTAGGACATTTTTTTAAGTGAGTACATTGCCTAGTAAAATAAAAAATAATAAAGGAGACATAAGCAATGAACGTATTTAATTAATAAAAACAATTCTGAAGTGAAAACATTTTTTGATATTTTTTTTAAATTTTCATTTCAAGTTAATTAAAATATATTCAAATCCCAGACCATATTTTAGCATTATATCAATGGGAAACTGAAAAAAAAAACACGAATTAAACAAATTCTAACTATTGATGAATTCGAATTAAATATTTTTGATTAACTAAATCTCGCTTGAGAAAGTCAATGAAGACTATCATGTAATTGCATGTTTGAAAAACTATTTTATTTAAGCATAGGATAAGCATGATTCCCGTCAACACTCCGTATAGAGATCGGCACCAAATGGAAAGCAAGCACAGTTTATTTAAAAGTCCGTGACAAATTTATGAGTTTCAGAAATGTGCTAGTATTGATTTACAATTCAAAAGTGAAACCGACTGAGATTCTCTTTAACAAAAAGGATTAAAAATATCAATGAATGAATGGATTAGAAATAAGAATCCAACTACTGAGTTTAAACAAAAATATTTAACACACATATGAATAAAATACCATATGGGTCTGAAATTGTTTCAAATAATGCACTTACTTAAGAAATATTTTATCACACAATTGGATTTATAGAAGCACATATTAAATACAATATATACTTGAAATTAAAATAGGAATTCTGAGTTAGTTTAAAAATAATTCGTCATACATATAAATTAAATATCACAAGGATCTGAAATATAGATTTAAATACTGCATTAACTTAAAAAGAATCCATCTTATATACGTATTGATTACCATATGGATGAAAGTTATAAATATGATCTACTTTGAGTTGACATTTATACTAGTGCATTAAATATTACAATGTAAGTAGCATAGCGAAAATAAGTGACCCCAGGAGCATAATATGCTCCCCCCCCCCCTTCAGTTCAATTGCCTTCATTTGTTTAGCAAGTGTAAATAGCACTCGGGGATTGGTATTATTTTTTCGCTTCCTTGTCATATTTGGCTTTTAAAAGTGATATAAACTCCCTAATGCATGGTACCTGGGCCATCTATACCCTTTTTACTACGCTCGCTGAATTACTGATAACTCTAGATTGACAAAAATAAATTAAACATCTTAATAACGATATTAAACTATTTTTTAAAAGTAAGTAAAAATATAAAGAAAAAAGAATAATAACACTAATAAATACAACCAATAATAAAGAAATATCCAATTTAAACAAATGATTAAAAGAGAAAAAAAAATTGTCAAATTAGTTTACAAAAGTCCGTCTAAAATTAATACTCTTATTATCAATGATTAAAATCTATCAAGAAAAATTATATGGATATATAAAAACATACAATATTTAAAAAAATCATAATGTAAATAAATATACACGAATTAGTAAAGATAAAAATAGTTAACAATATTTTTTTAATTAAACTGTGCTAACATTAATAAGAAGACTAAAATTTAGGCTATAAATATTGTTCGATCATTTATCGACATGATTTACAGAAAGAATTCGGTAAAGAGCACAATGTGAAATGATTAATAATTTGAATAAATAAGTTTAATTTTGGATTTACCTTAAATTTTCCCTCTCCAGATCAGACAAAAATAAAATCAGAAACTACAGGACAATTTTCTATGGCGTATGGCAAACATAATAGTTTGTAACAAAATTTTAAAAAAATTCCCAGCTTATTTTTAAAAAATACTTCAAACACAGTTGTTAATAACAAGCCACAAAATCCGCAACACCCGAAGATTTTAAGTTAATTGCATTCGGTACAAGATTTGAAATTTTAAACCCTTGGAATTAAAATTTTCTTCGATCTTCTCTTTTGATATAGAATGAGTATTAACTATATGTAAATGGATCCATTGCTGTTCAAATTTGATGGAATTCATTGAAGCTTTTAATTCAGTTTTCATATATTTACCTGTCAAGTGTAAAAACATTCTATTGCTGACATTTGAATTATTTCCAAGTATAGAAGTACTTAGAGGTAAGAGCAATTATTTTCACTTGCAAGTTAATTATTTTTACTTATTTCTTACATTTAGCAACAAGTGAACTTATAAGTTAGGTCCTAAATAAGGATCAGGACATAGGGGAAGAGAATATATCGAATAATAATAGAATCACAATATCTGTGGTTTAAAATCAAGATCTGCCAAAGAAAAAGACACACATATGACCAGCTGTTGGAATTTACATATATATTTCTTTTCCTACATATATCGAAAAGTTCATGAAAAACTATAACCATGAATAAAATATAAAATGAATGCACTTTTCTGTAATAGCAACAAATAATTCATTTGTAAACTTGTGGGAACGAAATGATAAGTACAATATTCGCTCGAATGGATTTTAATAAAATATTATGAGATCAAGCCCTTAAAAGACACATGAAAGAATGAAATATTCAATATTAATGAAGGTTCTTTACTTATAAGCATAACAAAAGTTTCCTATTACCTGTAGAAGCCTAAGATGTCAGGTTGCGTCTTCAAGAAGCAAAACATCAAACAGATGATTTGGCATCCGCTTTTCGCCTTTTATTCTAAATGTACCTGGAAGTAAATCCTCTTTCTGTGGCATTGAGAAATTCATTATTTTTTGGTATTAAGAAATCAAAGCCTTCCGATTGGGTTTGTTCAAATATTCTTTCCTTTTTTTACCTTGGAGAAATCAAATTTTCTTGAATTATCATCGATTGTTTTGACGATGCTATTTGGTAACTCGCTTGATTTCCTATTCGAATTCAAAATTTCACAATGCAGTAACATATTCCTTTGTTTACTTTTAGCCAATTAGAATAAACTTCACAATGCAATTATTTTGCTTATTTTAATAAAGACCATTGCAATAAACTAATGACTAAACAGTCACCTAATAATCTGTACAAAATCGTAAAGAAACTCAAATTACAAGAAAAAATTAAATGTTTTTCACGGAAAGACTAATTATACGAAAGCAAATATACGAAAATAAATTTGCTATCAACAAAAATCTGGGTGCACTCTTCTTCTTAATCCTTATCACTTTTATGTTCAGTTTAATTGTCATTGTGTAGTATGCATCATTTTCACATTCTTGTTAGATAATGATTATTATAAAAGCCGTATAATAGCAAAAACTTTAACATTAATTTTTAGAATCAATGTTATAAATAACCTACAATTTTTTCTGAGATTTCTAAGCATCAAAAGGAACCCTTATACTCACATGTACATTAATGCATCCTATTACTTTTTAGAGAGATAAGGGTTAATAGAGGATCTGCAAAAAAATTCGGAAAATAGTTGTATTGTTAAAAGATTTTCTGGGTAAGCATTTCATGACTAGCTGATCTAAATCAAAGCGTGTACTGTTTGTTTCAGTATCCTGAGACAACCACTTTTCGACGATTCTATCTCACTCGGAAGGATGTATGCATTTCGGAAATTCACTTTACTGTTAAATGTAAACATTTACTCCTTTAATTTTTCCTCTCAAACCTATTTTGTCGAATTAAACCCTTCCTAACGCATGCGCAAAAGCTCGGAGGGTTTTAGAATCCGTTGACAATCAATAGTCTCGTTATCATAAACGTGTCCCTTCCTATGGACATTTTACCTACAAAGAAGTTCAGTTTTCAATGGACTCGTTCGTCTCATACACAGTGTGTTGTGATTGAGCCGCTAGTGCCTTTTCCATGTATGTTTTTTTTGGGGTGGGGGTATGTAAAATATAGTACAAAAATCACCGGCAGATGGCGTTATTTAGAATGCTGAAAATATTGGAAATACGCAAATTATACTTTTATTAATAGGAATATATGCTCCCAACAATTCCACCTATGACTTCTACTTTTTCGCAAACTGCTTAGTAAAGGTGTTATCTCACTGCCCCCCCCATAAAAATTGGAGGCTTTGACCAAGGCCGTGAACTCTATGAGAGTTCAGATTTTTTTATTTTCAGAGTCTTACTCATGAGCGTTTTGTGCTTTATAGTATACTGAATTAAACCGAGCATGCATCTTAGACTCCTTTTTTGTCAGTCGAGTAAAACCAAAATTTGAAACAGAAATACAAAATCTCCTTTTAAATTTCATTCATCTGTGGCGTTGTATTTTTAAGTTGTGGCGTTTACATGCATGCGAATGCACAGACTAAAAGACGGTCAACTTGCAGACGGATTAAATTTAAAATTTTATATAAAATTTTATATCAATCTCATTCAAAATATAGAAGCCTACAAATTCGATGCAAAGTCTACATATCAAATTTTATTCGTTTAGCTCAAAGCGTTTTTGAAGTTTTATGTTTGCAGGCAAACATAATTCCCAAAATATGTTTTTCAAACTCCGGGGTGTCTGAAACATAGAAATTCATTAAAATCTCGAAGTTAGATTTTTTGACAACTTCAATGCTTTCTCTTTGTATACAAAAAGCTACAAATATTCAAAGATAATTTATTTTGTGTATCGATTCATTTGCTATTTATTCGTTATATCAATTCATTTTATCAACTTTCTCTACAGGTGACTTTCGAGCAAAAGAGGGGGTATAAAATGCTTACCTCCCCCTGAATTAGTTTTTAATCTTATAGTTACGTATTTTTTTAATGATTTTTTAGACTGTCCACGAATTTTCGGGACACAAGTTATTTATTCGTCTCTCTTGTTTATTTAGTCAAAAAAAATTCAGTTTCTTTTAAATAAAATTTTCTGATATGTTTCAAATTTCTAAGGTAAGATAGAAATCTGCACGAAGCATGTTTCTGATATTTTAACAATCTTTCCGGTTTAAAGTTAAACCCTGATAAACCAGTAAGTATTAATTCTTTTAAAAAGATTATCTAGAAAAAAACGCGACATGAAATAATTATTTATAAGAAACAGCTTTGGTAGATTTTTAATACTGCATTCTATTGTTCGTTGTCTTCTTTTATTCAAAAATTGTTCACTGCTTACATATTTCATTACTCTTGACTAGATTTAGATTTGTAAGAATGGAATTTTATAATCTCTTTTTCTCTCACTGCTTGAGTACTAGACTTCTAAAATTTATTACAATTCCTTTTTTTCTATGACAGTTCTATATTTTAGTGTTTTAGAATTTAATCTCCAGTAAATAGATTAATTTTATTTAAATTTTTATTCTACATCAAATGTATTAAAAAGTAGGAAATTTCAGAGGAAAAGGATTACACGAATCGTAATAATGAATCATAAAATATATTAAAGCCTAAAAGTAAGAAATATTTAAGAGTGCGTTTTAATTACTGTATTGAAATCTAGAAAATAATATTTTTCTTCAAAAATCAGCATGTCAAAGAAAAAAATCATAAAAGCGTGAGGCGCTGAAAACAATGCAATAAGGAAATTATGTCACCATGAATATACAAAATTGTCAAATATTCATAAAAAATGTAAACATTCTACGTATGTGATTGAAATTCCATTAGAAGTATTTATATAAGCACTTCACACTTTTATGACTTTTGATTTAAAAAAGCATATATTTTTTAATATTTTGTAAATTAATACAAGTGCGCTTTAAAAAACAATCTTTTATTTTTATTATCTAATTTGTTAAGTAGCATTTATTGGTTATTAAGAACGAAGCGAGGCTGTAGCATCACTTTTTAAACACTTATAGTGAAGTTTTTGATTTGCTAATTGAAACCAGCTCCTTAGTTTAGTTTAGTTATATTAACGTCCCGTTTGAAGCAACACTTGGGCTATTTTGGGACGGACCTCGTAATTTTGAACCGCGGTCAGATGACGAGGACGACACCTGAGCTGGCACCCCCCTCTCCACACCACACCAGCGGGAGGACGTTTGGTCAGGACGGATTTAACGTGCAACAGACCCCCTTACACGACGGTTCTTCGGTGGAATCGGGTCTCGAACCTGAAACCCTCCGGTTCCGAAGCCGAGACCTTACCACCAGGCCACCGCGGCCCTGAAGCCAGCTCCTTATCACTATTCTTCTAATAAAAATCAGGCGGCAGGCTGGCATATTCTGTTAATTTTTGCAGGTATTATTACTAGTAAAACTATTACTAAAGCGGTATTCTACCCTTTACGTTACTCTAGTCATATCCAAACTAATAGTGACCCGATAGCTAATTTCTGAATCGTTTAAGATAGGCATACGCTTCCATTTGAAGAAAAGAACTAAATGGCACAAAGAATTATATTTTAGCTTGTTTATGTCAACTATTTTATACAATTCCCAATTATATAAGTTATACTCCGAGGGAATGCCTCGCAATTTTTATGGAGTGTTCTTGAGGCAACTTTTGAAATTGTTTATAGTTGTCTAAATTGGCGTATCTCACTGTAATGGCATAGAAAATTCATGAATGCTTTGCCAGTTTAGTTGGATTTTCAAGATTCTGTCTTATGTCTTATCGCCTTTATTTCTAGTCTTGAGATATATATCTTTTCAATTTTCTAATATTTTTCAACTAAGATAACTCAGTTGATTTTAAAGATGCAGAAACGAAATAATTATGCAATTCCAGGAAAAGGAGAAATTTTCTGTTTGAACAATTTTGCTTATAGAGATTGTATAAAAATTTAAAAATTATAACTTTTACTATTATATAATCCTTACGCTATTCTGTTCACTGTATTATGCATCTCTCTAATTTTCTGTCTGATCCAATAGATTTCGAACTTTAAATTGAAGCAGAAGTGATTAAACTTCTATTAAAATAAAAACACTTGCTGAAACGATACATGTTTTTAATTAAAAAAGATATGAATTCAGAAAATAGAATCTTTCAGTATTGACTTTTTATGTACACTATAAAATATTTTTTAGAACGAGATGACATTTATTGGCAGTATGTAATACTTCAAGGAATTATTTAATGAAAATTTATCTGATTCATCACATAATTAAGTTTTTACTTTCAAATGAATTTAAATTCCGCAAACAATAATTTTTTCAGTCAATAAATGTATTTCTGAAAAAATTATGAAGTCTAAATTTTATACAGTCTTTTGATCATAAGACCATATTCAGTGAAATATTCTTGACACTCCAACTTTTAAATAAAAAAAGATGTTTTTGTCTGACCGAATTATGGAGTTTTGAATATCTTTATTTTAAGACAATGAACAGTTTCATAATCCTTGGCCATTTAGCCTTGGAGTAACTCCTGGCGCTGATTGATGTATCTTCTTTGGAACAGTCAATGGAGTGGTTTAAAATCGCGCGTTTTTATGAGATAGTAATATTCCAATTTTCATAACTCACTAAATTTTAGTCGCAATAAAATGAATCTTTCTTTTTATTTAAAACATTAGTGTCTCAAGAATATTTCATTAAATGTGACACACAGGACTTAAAGTCAGTATAAAAATACAAAATTCGTTATTCATCAGAAAATTTATTGCCTCAAACTATTTAAAACATAATTATTTACTTCAGTTAGTCCATTTTTCTCTTAACTGTGTATGCTTGTTACTCACGGTTCATAAATAAGCTATTGAGCCCCAATTAAATAGATATATTGTGTATATTAAACCATGTTTGCCTTAAATAACACAGAATTATTTAATTAATAATAAAGATATTTTAAGAGTCACAGAAACCGAGCTCTTGCATTTATTTTTTTAGAATATATCGTTTCATATTTATTTTATTTTGACACTTTTCTAGGTTTAATTTTCTGTGAGAATTACCTTAAGCTTTTAATTTGAGCTTTTGACAGCGTGATGACAACACATTGATAAAAACTATGGGTTTTTTTTTTTTTTTTTTTGCAGGCATAAATGCTCGTGTAGTTAAATTTTGTTTTTATATTTTGTGAAATATGTTGTTGGAAAATATGCTTAGATTATTTTTTAATTAATTAAAAATAGAAACTTAATTTATGTTAAAAAATGGTATTATTTAAAAAATAAGTTTTTAAATTTTAAGATCATATAAAAATCTTTTTTGCACTGTAATACTTTCGGAAATTATTGCAGTATAACGCCAAAATTTAGCTTATTTTTTAATTAATTAAAATTCTAAATAAAATTTCCGAAGTACACATTCCTACCCTCCAAAGTATTTATATGTCAAATTTGGTAGATGTAAGTCAAACGGCCAGATCTGTTGAGCGCCAAACACATATTCATCTTTATTATAAGTAAAGTTAAAGATGAACATCTACTAATAATTTATACCAACAGAACTTTCTTAGATCCGTTTAAAATCAAACACGAACACAAATTCATCTTAATTTGAGTAGAGTTAAAGATGAACATCTACTGATAATCTATATCAACAGAACTTTTTTTGATCTATTTAAAATAAATCTTATTTTTATAAGTAAGCAATTAATGTAATAAAAATACTATAAGTAATGAAAAGCAGAGGTTGACTAATTGGGAGACAATGGTATCACGAAAAGAAATCTATTTTTCCAAAATTTCAATTTTTTAAAAATGCCTAAATTCGCTGCATAATTACTGCTTTGATGGAGCACACTGTGTAATATTTAATTCTCGAGTGAGTTAATAGAGTTAAAAATATATTTATTCACATCATTGGGAATATAATAATGCGGAGATAATTAATTAACGAAAAGAATTGAAATTCGATAGCCTAGTCAAAAATTCGATTCATCTAGGAATTCGAATAAAAAATTATCGAATTAAACAGTATCCATTGTAATAAAAATGATTTAATTTATTTCTATTGAAACGGATTTAATGTTCACTAGTCACTATATAAATTATGTAGCAGTTGCATTACTCTTATCTTCTCTTTTGGATAATAAATAGCGAAACCTGATAGACTTTGCGATTGTAATGAAAATGAGATGATATGCTGTTCTGTTAAGCTGTGCGCGTGAATGTCTTGTCTTTGTGTTTGTGTTTGTTTAGTGTGAAATGTGATTATTAAAGAAATGTCCCAGAAAAAATATGTCCTGTTGCTTCCACTGTATGGATCATAAGTATCCACATTCCACCACAATTATAGAATTATGAAGGGAGTTTCTGGATAGAAAAAGCAAATGACGGCTTTCCCAATTCTTTTTTGAGCTTAAAATCAAATTACACATTTTTATATACTATAAGTTCAGGATATTTTTCCAATCAGATTTTAGGGGGAGGGACTGTGATGTTATAAATAACACATTTTCCCATCCGTAAATTCTTAGGGTCAGTCTATTTTCACCCACTTTTACAGATGTTGTAGTCTCAAGAAGCATCGTCAAGTTACAAGATTTTCAAAATGTATTGCTCGTAAATGTTTCCAGGGTAGTATAGAAAAACTAAACGTTGTATTAAATAGAAATGGCTTTTTGTAGTTGCTTCAGTACATCGGTTTCGGCGTTCCTGAGCATTAAGATTTCAAAAGAAAAATTCTGACACTTTACATAAGAAAAAGAACTTCCATAAAAGAGCAATATATGTTTTTCTAGTATTAAATCCATAAAAGAATTAAAAGATAATATAGAAAAGTTAAAAACCATATATAATTCTTCAAAAATGTTTAATCTTTATTTTTCTAAAGATGCTTTTTTTTTTTATGAACATCTTTTTTGAAAACATAAAGCATATGAATAACATAAAACATATTCGGAGAATGAACATTTTTAAGAGAGAAAAATTAATAGAAAATTCCAAAATCTCTTTCCAAGGACTAACTTATTATTAATGTTAGTGGCATAATAATGTGACAGTTCTTAAGAGTTCCGAAACAATTTCTGATTTGAATAATGTAGCTATTAACTTGTAACAACTATATTTTAAAGGATAATACTTCAAAATGTCATGAATGAAGATGTTATAATGTTTAAATATAATTCTTTGAACTTAACTGCCAGCCAAATTTCTTTCTGAATAATGAAAACGAATTTCACTTACAAATGTAATTTTTTATATTTAATTTCGAGAGGAAAGATGTTAATTTATTCAAATAAGTGTGACAAAAAAGTTAAAATATGCATATTTTTAAGTATTATTCGATTAGTTGTAATTAATACTAGAAACCGCAGTATTCAAATTTACGTTTATCTATATCTATATCTATACTTATAATAAAGCTCAATGTGTGTGTGTGTGTGTGTGTGTGTGTGTGTGTGTGTGTGTTGGCGCTCTACAGGCCAGACTATTCAACCTACAGCTACCAAATTTGGCACGTGTATACCTTGGACGCGGGGAATGTGCACCTGGGGGTTATTTTTTCGAATTTTTAATTAGAATTTTATTTATTTAAAAATTAAGCGAAATTTTGGCGTGTTTCTGCTATAACTTCCGAAAATATTACCGCACAAAAAAGATTTTTACATGACGTTAAAGATCAAAAATTTATCTTTTAAATGATGCCAATGTTTTAACCATAAAATTAAATTTCTATTTTTATTGATTTTTTAAATAAATATTTTAACTATATTTTTCGACATTTTTTTTTCGTACAAAATAAAAATAAAATTTAAGCTGCACGAGCACATTTCGCATTCATGGGAAAAAATTAGCTTTTTTCAAAGTGTTGCCATCACATTGATTAAAGCTCCAATTAAAAATAAATTAAATCTTTTTGGAAATGAAATCTGCAAAAGTATGATTTTCGGCACGTGTCTGTAGGAAATGAAACAAATATGAAATATTATTTTTTCTAAAAAATAATTTCAAGAAAAATTATTTTATGATCTTTTACATTATCTATAATATTAAGGAAAGTTTTGTTTAATATGGACAGGATATCCATTCAAATCAGGGTCACACAGCTAATTTGTAAACCTTTAGTAAGACACAGATCTGCTAAAATGGTCTAAATGGAAAATGATTATATTTTATGTAACTTGATTCAATAAATGTTCTAATAAATAACGAATTTTTGATTTTACATAAAGCTTCTGCTGTGGAAATCACGAATAACAAAATGTTCTTGAAACACCAATATTGTAAATAAAAAGAGTTAATTTCCAATCAACTAAATCAATCACTTAAACTGACTGATTTAGGAAAACTTGAATATTACTATTCAATAAAAAAAGGATAATTTTAGATTTTCCATCGATCATTTCAAAGAAAATACGCCAATCAACGCGTTGGTTTCTCGATTAATTGGCCTAAGATTATGAAAATGTTGTTTTTCTAAATTTTTAACATTCAAAACTTTATAAATAAGTCTTAGTTGATCGTGGAAAATAGAAACATTCATTCATTTATTTAAAATTTGGTGTGTCCAGAATATTTCTCAGAATATGATACCTTACTGCATTAAATTTAGACTTCATAATTTTTGAAATATATTTATAGGCAGGAACAAAATATTATTATTGATTTCATTTCAATCCTTTTGAAAGCAAAACTAAAAATTGAATTTTATGCTGAATCTGAGAAGTTTTTGTTGAATTATTCTTTGAGATATTACATAAATTATGAAAAATATTTTACAGTTCACATAAGACTTAAATACCGAGCGATTCTGTTTGAAATACTCATATTCAATAATAATAATAATAAATAAATAACGATAGAGATGATAAATAAAATAAAACGCTTGGTTTTATTAAAAAATATCTTTATATTAATTGCAATTTCATCATTTCCACTTTAAATTAAAGTTGAAGTTTTACCGGAAATGACAACAAATTAGCAAAATATATATAGTAAATTGAACGAAACGATCTAAACAACAGTATAAGTTTGGTATGACTATCAAAATTTGAAGATTAAAAATGTTTTGTTTGAGAATCTATTAAGAGATCAGTTACTTAAAATATTTAATTGAAAATTGTAGCGAGCGGTAATACTGGCGAACCGCCTGGTGGCCAAAGGCGTCTAGTTTCTAATAACTTTAAGAAACTCCTTCACGGTGTTTTAAGTTGCTTCCTCTGTTGTATAAAAACAACATCTTTATGATTTTCTTATCAAATTCGTAGAATTTTTAGAAACAATTTCTTCGAGATATATAGTATAGTGTAAGATATTAAATACGAAATGAATTTTTAAAGAAATATATATATCTTTGGAGGTTTCTTATACATGCAGTTTGGCGGATTTCATTCTGAGAGAGTTTTTTTTAAAAACTGTAGCTTTATTTTCTTCTGATGGAAAAAATTAGAACAATTCGTGAATATTTTCTTCGTTTAAAAATATATTAAGGATATAAAAAAAACGAGGGTTAATAAAAAATTAAAACTCTCCCTTTAAGTTTTTTTGTTATTACTACTTAATTCTTACATAAAACGAATATGGCTCTTTTTTTTAACGATATAAAGATTTAACGATTTTTTTAAAGATATAAAGAAACCATAGTGTTGAAAATTTCTATTAAAATCATACGAAAGAAAAATAAGAAAGATTTACGTTAACCGAAAATAATCGCATATTTCACATTAAAAACAAAACTGCAACTGTTTATATCTATAATTCACTCGAATCTCAATCAATCAAAATTTGACATTATCTTTCGGGATTCAAAGACTCTTGTGGATATGCCTCTTTTTTTCTTTCTAGTGTACGAAATACACAAGCAGAAAAATATCGTAATTGTCAAAGACCTCGTGATTTTGTTGAATTTCACATTTCAGACCTCTCTCAATTCGAAAAATGCAATGTTAGAGTATCTGTCTGTGGCACGGCAACTCAAAAACGCGAAATCCATTTAAAGTAATTTGTTATCTGTATGTTCGAGTACATGATTACTAAAAAACATAAAGAGCTAGGAAGATAAAGATATAGATAGTTTATTATTTGTAGATTTGTATCAAATTTTGAATCAAATTCGTCAACGAATCGACTGTCTGTTGATGTGAATAATCGTGTATATGTGAAAGCTATAATTCAAAAAGGCAACTACTTAGATAAACCAAATTTCGTATGTAATCTTGGTATTAAAATTGTAGAATTGAGCCTAATTTTTGGTTTCAGTCGGACGAAACGAAGATGTCAAAAATGCATACTCGGTTTTCTTAATAACACTGCGAACACAAAACGCTAGCGGATGGGCCCCTATCCTTATATGCGAGGATCAGAAGGGATAGGTTTGATACTCCGCTTGTTTAGTCACCCTTGCACCTTGGCCTGACCTCATATTCCGATGATTATAAACATCTGAATAATTGAGGGGTTTTTCACCTTACCCAGAGTGCACCGTTTTCATGCGGGGGTGGAGATAACACCTTTATTAGGAAATGTACGAGAAACAGGAAGCCTCTCCTGTTGAATACACGAAAATATCCAGCCTTTCTGCAAAACAATGTCAATGGTATGAATTTTTTTCTCTCACGCTTGTAAAAGCGAATTAATACATCTTACACATCTTTGCAACTTAATCACTTAATATCACTTAATACTTCTTAATACGTCTTCGCAATTTAATACATCTTAATACAACTTACTCTGCTGTTGCGGTTTTAACTTTATTTTATGACTGTAGGAAAAGTTTTTCTGGATTGTAGATTTTCAAGACAATCAGTCAGCTGTAAAAAAACTGAACATTGTTCTGCGAGTATATTTATAAAAAAATGACTCAAAAAAATAGGTTTTCCATGGTTTTTTAACACCGCAATCACATTTCTCCAACTGTCATCGATGTGTAGAATAAAATATAGCGCTCGATTTCTTCATTCAAAATTTGCCAATTAATGTGGCCAAAATGTTGACTTTTTGAAAAATTTGAGAGGGTGTCACTTTCTTATCCCTCCCTTCAATACTATCCTGATTATCATTCTTCTGTTTATTTTTAAAAATCGTTTACTTTAAATTTAATTTAAAGATAATCTCATTAAAAAAGAGATAATTTAGAGAGAAATTTGTTAATATTCAAATTAAGTTCTTATCAATCCAAATATGCTAATCTTTAAGGATTTTGCATACTTAGGCTGAGATGGAATAAAGTCTTAGTATACGTTTCCACATTTTTTTTGCTTTTAACTTCTGCATGATCTAATTAGATTTAAAATGTTTCGGTAACATTTTAAATTATCATCTGTGGTAGAGTTGGATAGTTAAATTTTATCTCGAATGTTGGATGGAAAACCGGTATGCCGGAGAACCTACAGAGGATAAGATTGTCTTTTAATGTTACATCATTTTGGAAAACAAAGACCTACTGTTCGTTTTAAATGTTAGACCTTTTAGATGTTAAATATAGAAAATATTCTTGATAGTGAAAAGCGGCGATGCAAGCGAATTTTTTAACAAAAGACGTTTAATTTTCAGGCTTGTTGTGAATACAAATTTGTCAGTGAAAAAAAATTAAAACTAAGATTTACTGTACATAAAAGATCATATCCCGAATAATTGAGAAAAATACATAAAGTATGCAAAATGCAAGAGGATGCTAGGGCCAACAAAAATATTTATAAGACAGCGTTAAAAGTAGGCATAAAAATTCAAACAAAAAGATAAACAGTACAATCCACCTGTTTCATCCAGACTTATTTCTTTTTCGTCAGATAAAGATAACCCTTGTTCATGCATCGCTTATTGTAATATTTTTCGACTCAATCATTCGTTCAAAAGCAATTCAGTACGGAATAGAAGATTCGAAAATGGGCCCAGAAACAGCCATTTTGCCTTAATAATTTTGGATTCGATAGCTTATCAAATTCTTTAAAAAATTCAAAAAAAAGAAAGATTATGAATAATATTCATTAAAGTAACTTTCTGTTATTGTATTCAATATCGAATTATTTTTATTCATTTATCAATCATAGTTCTTTTCGCTGTTATTCACATTTAAAAAAAACACTGACTTTAAAATTGGTATTTCTCCATTTAATTTAGCTCATCGTAAACAAGCCTATTACTTAAAACTCCTTGACACAAGAATCGCTTCTTTTTGCTATGACTCCTAAATAATAGCTATGGCAGTTAGCTAACTCATTTATTCTTTTCAAACAATTAACTTTTGATTTGAATTAGCAAAGTTATTTTATGCAAAATCTTTACTGAGCGTATTTGTTTTAGCTTTTAATATTTACTCATTTTTCAACAAGTCTATCTGATATAATATTGACTTTTTAAAAGTTGACTCAAGATTAATAAACCACTGAATTCTTTTTTCCTCCAGTCATTGTTTCTTTTATGAGCTTTATATGTTTTTTTTAATCCTTTTCATTTGTTATTGCAGTAATACTCTGTTTTTAACTGCACAGAAATAGTGATATAAATGGTGGGAGTGACGTAAGTAAAAGTATTCGTGGGAAAAAAGAGATAAACCTTTCGTAAATTCACATTGCTAATATTACAAAAATATTATACTCTGTAATATAGAGATATATCTTTCTTGTTATTTGTTCTTATCTCAAATATTCAATATGAATTAATTGCTGATACTACTCTGCCTTTGTAATTATGTTTATCCACTGAATAGTTAAAAATATTCTGTAATACATTTTTTAAAGTGTTTATACTTTATAGTATGGGTATAGAATTACCCAAGATGCAATACATATTCTCTTTTGCATGAAACATTTAAATTTTGATAACTAATATTATATTTATGATATTAAAATTTATTGCATACGTATAACACAATTACTGTTTCCTACTAAAACATGCAATCCAGAATGGATTTCTAATTGTGTATTTCCTTTCTTATGCCTTCTGTTTGCATTTTAAATTCATAAAGAATATCAAAATTACTATCATCGCCTCTCTACCTATGACTCTTTCAAAGCTTTTCTAGTTATAGTTAATTGTAATGCCATTTTTTTTTTCATATTTTCCTACTTTATGGCGTGGTTGTAAATGTCGTAAAGCATAAAATATCCTAAACAGAAGCCATTAGTATCTTAATACATTGTGCACTTAGTAAGTATAAAGAAACCGATGAATAATGATGTAAATGAAGGCATGTCTCACCGACTGCTCGTTATTGTTTTCAAAATGGCAACAGAAAAGGCTTTAAGTTTGATTTTTAACTACAATTTGCTACTCGCCAAATATTTGTAATATTTATTAATTAAAATTAATCCTTTACTTGGTAAATAAAATACTAAATTTTTCTATTTCGGGCGGTTTTGTTTCATTAAGATTTGGCGATAATATTTTCGATGAAATAATCATTATCTTGTCCTGTTGTTTCCAACATGGTTGCTGCAAGTGTAGTTTGGAAGCTGGGAGAGGGGGTACCAGCTCTGGTATCGCCTTCGTCATCTGACTGCTGTTCAAAATTACTAGGTCCATCCCAAAATACCCCTAGTGTAGTTGGGTGTGTGGGTTTTTATCCAAAAAATATATTCTTGACTGCCTTTTTCTTATCTGTTTTTGCAATTCTACATCGAATGATTCTAATAATATAAAAGCGATATAAACAATTTGAAACTGTTGTGTTTTCTCTAACATTTAATTATATGACACCTAGTATCATAGTAAGAATTAGTGACGTCCGGTGAAGAGTTTTTTTTTTTTTTTTTTTTTTTCGTCCCCAGGCATTATCAGCGTCCCTTAGAAAATGTAAACGCAACCCTAGGCACGGTATGATTTTCGCGCCCTTTACACATATTTGACTTTAAAAAGTGATGTAAATGCACTAATACTTTGCCTCTTTAATGGTAATTAAGATTCGAGCTCCCGAGGTATCTAAGCACCTTCTTCCTATACCACCATCGCTGCGCTGCTAGTGACATCTTCTGCCTTAGAAAAATGCCATGATTTTCATTCAGCTTAAAATCCTAGAATATTTCAGATGTTTATGAATTCTTTGTTATTTTTATTCCGAATTACAACATTTGTAAAGGAATTTTAGTTTATAAATTCAAAAATATAATTCTAAGCGCAGAAAAAAATTGATGTTATTCAATAAATCAGAAAAAAAAATTTAAAAATAAATATAAATAATTAGAATTTTAAAAGCATTTTTAAAATTTAAAAGATTAATCAAAATTATAATTATATTTTAATGAAAACATGATGCAAAAATAAATTATTCATTTAAAAATAAAATAACCGCTCAAATTATTATAAACAACAATAGCAAGATTCAGAACCGATTCAAAATTTGAATTGTTGCCAGTTATTTTACTCTTATCAGGGTTATCAGGTGAGAGTGAAGTATCCTATTATTTCATTTTTCATTTTTCCTTGATCATTTTCCATATAAAGAATGTCAAAACCTTTGGCTTCTAAAGCACAACACAAGTACAAGTAAAGTACAAGTTTTTTTAAAAAAAAATACAGTATCTGCATCACTCTTTGTGTGAAAGATTTCAGGAAATCAAGTCAAACTTTCTTTAACATCCACTTAGTTTGGCTAGTTGCTATTTAAAGAACAAAAACTTTTAACAGAAAATACAGTAATATGAGAATAAAGCAGTCCTTACTCAAACAGAAAAATAGTTTGTTTCGCAACTGAAAAATTTGTATATGAATATTTAGTATAAACTTAGCATCATCTTGTTTAAAATATAAATGCAAAATAAACATATTGTTATCTAGTTAGTAGAATTGCCAATAAAGTAAGATGACGGAATTTCAGTTTTACGTTCAAATTCAAGAAATTTGAAAGGTATTGGACATGTTTCAACGGATCACTCTGAGATGGCATTATTTTACTAGCAATGCAGGTTCAAAAATATGGCTCCTAATAGAATATAATAATGGAAGGAAAAGATTAATTCGTTATAAACCCTCGAAAGGTTATTTGTGCAGGGATATAATTGAATCGTTGAGTTTTTGAGAAATTATAAATCTTATATATCCAATAATCACTTCAGAATGTCTCATACTCATTGCTCCCTTCTCCCACCCCTTTCCTTTTGCTTTGTAATTTATTATTGATATTTTTTTTACATATAGACTTTTTGTAATAATAAGTCTAGCCTATTCCCCAACGAGAGAGTTCTTGAAGCTGAAAAGTGTAATTTGGTCAATCAACAATTCATTTAGAAGACAATAAATGATGAGAAAATAATATTATTAATTATTTATAATAATATTAATATTTAGATTTTAACAGATTCTTGTATTAATATGACCCATAAGAGTTTTCTTTTTTATGCGAAATTAATACGGATAATTGTTTAAACTTGGTTTGTTACTTTATATGCTCAACATTCTGCTCTATTACCTTCCTCAATTTCTCAGGAAGCTTCATCACTCCCTCTTTCCATAACTACTGGGGTTTACTTGCAAAATGTTACTTGATACACGTTTTTATTTCTTTTATGGACTGGATATGTTAATCATGAGGAAAAATTTTAAAGACATGAGCAACTAATAGAGGATGGAGGAAGATCTCCGGAATTCGAAGGATGCGGTTGAACTTACCAATCAAACTGTAATAGCCTTTCCCCTACAACTAGTGTTACATGTATTGTCATGATGAAAAAACGATGCCTCGTCTGTTGGCCAATTCTAAACATTGTTGCATTATTGAGACGTTCAATTCATCAAATTAATCAGTATTTGGAAGAATTGAGGATTTCGCCTTGAAAAAAGAGCTCGTGTTAGACTTAATCTTTGCAGTCTCGCCAAATAGAGATAAGAACTTTCACCGGGTGTAGCTCAAGCTTCGCGACAGTTGAAGGTTTATTGTCCAAGTATCTTTCGATGAACATTTTGATGTTTCGTCTATAGCGATAAGCATCTTTAAGAAAGGATCTCTTTCATTTCACTGAAAAAACATATCACACGTAAAGATGTGGTTTATTAGGTCAGCCTCAGTCAACTGGTGCAGAAACACACATTTTTCTCATAGATTTAATTATTTTATTCTGATCAGGTTATTATGTAACATTGTCATGGGGGATGCTGGTACCATCAGTTACCGCTCACACTATATCGTGGGTTTTTAGCGATAATGGTCTTGATAAGATTGACCACTGCAGTCTTCGTCTTTCAAGTCAAAATTACCAACTCAAAATCTCTTTAAACCAATTGAGGACAGTCGTGATAGTATTAACACCACTCTTGTAAACGGTTCGAATCTCATCTGCAATATTATCTTTTTTAACCTTCTGACTCCCAATTCGGCCAAGACGGCTCGCCATTCAGATATCCACCAAACGGCAGAGCGGCCGAAATGCCATATGCTTATTTACTTCGCCTTTTTAAAACAGGATCATAATCTTTTGACTGACCTTATCATTTTAACAATGGTTGTTTCCTCTCCCAAGGTCACTGTTGATTAATTTCACCAGAAAATGTCTGAGGAAAAATGCTTAATTTGCATTAAACTTTCTCCTTGCTAACTAAAAATCTCTTGCTAAAATGCAAGAATATAATAAGATTAGATATTTTTTCATTGCCTTCACATTTTATGTTTAGCAACAATTCTGGGCTTGAAAAATGCATTTGAAAGGGAAAGGAGACGTTTTGACTTGATTAAATTGAGTAATATACCTACAATATTTATAAATGTTAGCTAGTAAGACAATATATCCAGGAAAATATTCTCTATCCTGTGTTTCATGTTATGCTGTTCTGTCCTTTATAATTCTGAAATTTTTATTAAATTTTGGTAATTTATTTTAGAAATGAAGTTAGTTTTATGTACCTACATATACAATCTTAATAAGTTTTCAACTTTTCTTTAAATACTAATAAATAAATAAGAAATTGCTTTGAAAATAAAATTGTTTTAAGTTTAAATAAATTAAAAATTCTCTTGAATATTAATAATATATTAAGCGCACATAGTAATCTAGATTAATTATTCTTAAAATGAAAAAAATAGTACTTTGAATGATTAAATTTTATGACTCAGGATGATTTTTAATTTTAATAAGCATGCAAGTACCGTTTTAATCTTATGTTTCCGTATAAAATATGTCTTTCATTAATTAACAAGTTATAACAGCGCAAAAATTGAAACTTTTAGAAATTATAATGTTTTTATCACAACTTTTACACGCCCCCCCCATTAATCAGAAACATGGAAATACAAGAACTCCCACAACATAAACGAATACTTTATTGCAAGAGGGTGGGAGGAAGTTTTTATCTTCCATCGTCTTTACTTTCGGCAGTTTCGTATTTAAAAAACACTACATTTCGAAGAGAGAAGGAATTCAGAGGGTTAAAGCCTGAATGAAGCACCATAACATACCGAAAAAGCTTTAGTTATCCATATTGAACGGCGTATAAAAACACTTTAATAGAGAGTACATAACTAACGAAACACACTTTAAAATAGTCCTAGGATGAATGAAACTAATGTTTTACAGGCGCCTAACTAATGTACAGGGGTCAATTCATGTGACGTAAAAGTCACATGTCATGTACTTCTTGCGTATGGCATTTAAGTTTCATCCGCACCGCTTTCGTCGATCAGTCTGCCATTAACGTTCTCCGCCAAGTATGAAGCGGATTTTTTGTTTACATTTGAAGTTATAATTTTTGAGTCATTTTCTTTCTTCTTATTATGTGTTAACAGAGGAAATACTGGTGTGATGATGGATGCATGCTTTAATGCGAATCACAAGAGTGACTGTCATGATAAAAAAATTTCTTATTTTCCTTTCAACAATCCTGACTTGGGTTGATAGCTTTGGTAAGATTTTTTCACGCCTTCGAAGTCAGTGATATGCTCCGATCATTTTGAAGAATTCATTCAGTGTGTGTCCATTTATTAAATATAGCTGTTCCAGTAATTTGTTAGAAAAACTCTTCGAAGAAAAAGAAATCGGTAAGCGATTTGCCGTCAAAAACAATCAAATAAAATTGTGAGTGCATTTCTAATTTACTTTATTCACATTTGATGAAATTTCGGATAATTTTGAATATGCTTAGAAGGTTTTAAAACGTTTATATGAATATTGCATCGCATTTTTTTACAAAATCTTATCTAAATTTAACTAATGTAAGTAAACAAACTCCTGTTGCAAAAATAACAATTGCTATAATGCTAAACTTAGGTGGAAGTGAATATTACTAGTTTTCTAATTGCATTTGCAGATTTGTGATGGTTTCAAAGTGAATTTATATCAAACAACTTTTCTCTTGTTAAAAATGAAATGTCAATAGTTTATTGTATTTAAACTGAAATTGACAGTTATCATAATATCCTGTTATAACACTGTGCACCTCAGTGATTTCTGTTTTAATAAATAAAGGTCTTTTCATTGAAAATCAATTTCCATATCAGCATTAATTATATAATTTTTATTCTCAACTTCATTGCTACATGCATGGTCACTTTTTTTTTCTATTTCTTTCACCTATCAATTTTGAATTATAAAATTCTGTGAAAGCATAAAAGTGTTTCTTTCAACTTCTC
>JAPMOR010097068.1:138651-172704 GCA_026543865.1 Argiope aurantia | reverse complement strand
TATATATATATATATATATATATATATATATCATGACCTTATTCTTCTTTATTAAATTTACTGTATTGTATGTTTTTGTTTTATTTTATGATATTCATTCAATGTAATTTTTATCAATGTAACTTTAGCATTTAAAAAAAATTCATAAATGTTCTGCTTTAAAAGTATATTGTTCAACATTATGTTTTTATTAGTGATAAAAAAACTGTTCTTTAGTATCTAGGATGTTTCTGTTGAATAAAATTTTAAAATTGATTTCATCATTAACATTGACATTCTTGTCATACTGTGTTTATATTATTTCTGAGTGTCTAGAAAAATAAATGTTTATAAATAGTAAATAGTTAGTTTTTTGAATTAGTAAGTACATTGAAACATACATTTGATCATATTTTTTCAAATAATTATCACATATATTTTATCTTTCTCTCTCTATATATATATATTTGTAATGTGTAAATAAAAATTATGAAAGCATGATTTTGTTGGTTTTTCTTTAATGATCTACAAATTAAAATGAAATTATTATTTATTCATAAGTTGCATAGATTTAAAAAAAAGGTATCCATATCTTTTAAATTCCATAATTTGAAATTGTAAACATAATTTATTCAATATATACTAATTTGAGTTTCATGTTCTTTCCTGTGAGCAAACTGAAAACATCAAAGTCTCAATATTCATAAAAGTAATTACATAAGAAAAAAATATATAATTTTATTAGTAAGCTTTAAAATATTAACTGATCTAAGACTAATAATTATTTTTAAAAAGAACTAACTGGGGGAACTATATTCATAAGATCCAACATTCAATAATATGTAAAAGAGAACATGTGTAATTTTTCAAAAACACTGCCATAGTCATTTGTCAAAATATATCATTCGAATAAAAAAAAGGGGGGGGGAGGATATGGGAAAGGAAAGAATAAAGCGGCACCAAACGAATTAAAAAGTGATGTTAATTAATTATGCAAAAACCATAATTCCATTGAAAATACTAATTAAAATTTTAATATAAGAAATAAAATTATATAACTAAAAAAATTTGGAGAAAATAATTCAAAATAATATTTTAAAAGAAAATCAGAAGTTTTTAATAATTGATCGGCTAGCGTAATATTTACTAACCAATGGTTCCGTCAACGTTATCGGCAGACATCACGACATGCGCAGAACGGTTGAAAATTGAACAGAAGCGGTTTGTTTGGTACCTTACACGTGACCGTGAATTGACCCCATAGATAAGCGTGTACCTTTATATAAATATAGCCAGTTAAATTTATGTTTGTAATTTACTAAGAAACTTATGGGACACAGTAAAATAAACAGAACTGCCTTCATAGTAATGGCATGATCAGAAATACATTCGTGGTAATTTATTTATTGCCGTTGAACAAGAACTAGAGATAATTCGTTTATCAAAACTTTTTATAAACTAGATAAATCTTATTTTCTTAAACTATAAAGTATCTTAAAGTCTGTTTTGTAAAACAGAATCAAATCATGCGTGCACATTAAAACTCAAAGTAACCACCACCAAGTTCGCACCGCATATTGTGAAAAGCCTAGGTGTAACAAACTCTCAACAGATAAAATGCAAAGCAAGAGAAAAGAGAAAGGAAGCAATGATCATAAAACAATAAGAAGTGTTTGTTATTTTCTATCTCTAGCGAATCTGCTGCTTCAGTAAGAACAAGATTTTGTGGTGAAATAATCATATATTTTTAATTTATATTCAGACAAAAAAAAAATCAACTTTTCTTTTCTTCTTAAACTTTGTGTCATTAAGTCTAATTATAGTAAGTGCTATCCAAATATACATTTGATTTGTTCTAATAAAAAAATGTTTATGTTAACAAATCAACACGCCTGTAAAATATATACTTAATAATAAATACATACATTTTTTTATTTAAAATTAAATGCATACAGTATGGAGTGGTCTCAAAAACTTCGCTTGAGATTTTCAAATTCCATGCTTTTTATAGCTAAAATGTTCTTTTATGGCTGTCTCTTTCTCTTTTGAATATGCAAAAGAGAAAGAGACAGCAGCAAGTAGTAATAAAAATCGAATAGCTTTATATTTCCACCTAAAAGTTTGTGCAAAATATAAACAATATAAGTGCATCGTAAGATGTAATGTCTAACGCACGCTCACTAGTGCTTATTGCAGTATTGCATATTTGGATTGGAGATGCATAATTCAATTATTTTTTTGAATGACAAAATATATATCTGTTTTGATCCTAAACATTGGATTTATATAAATATTATTTAAATCACACTTTCCATTTTCAAAATGTTCTATTATATGAAGTGTTTTGAAAAAAAAATTTGTTTCTTTTTAATAAATTTTCTTCAAAGTTTGAATTTTTAATTTAATATACTATTAATAGATGGCAGTTTAATCTACTTCTTGATACATATAGAAGAATCAATATCAGTAAACCAGAAATATAGAAAATCGAGTCAACAGTATTAATATCTGTTTCAATTTTCGTATATTCAATCATTTTCAAGTAACTAATATGAATTACAGTCATATGTGGTTTCAAATAATTTGAATGAAGAAAATGAATAACCCTTCCTCCATTTTCCATCTCATTTCCTTTTGGGAAAACTTTTCCCTTCGGTTTGCATGCTAACTGCATTTCCTTTTTTAAACGGTTTATTGTCTTGAAGCAAAACCATCGCCTTTTCTAGAGTTGCTTGGAATAATTTTTCTTTATCACTTTAGTTTTATTGCATGTGACATTGGATAGTTTTGTCATTAAATGGGAGGTATTTTCTTGGAAAGTTAATCAGAAAGGACTTTAAAAGAAATGGATACACTGGATTCCTGTTCTTGAGGTTTGTCGGATTCAACAAATCCAATCGATTTTTTTTATCGAATTCGTGAATCAAGAGATGTAATTGAAAAAAAAAATCCTCGTTAGATTCATATCGATGATTGAATTACACCCTTCAATAAATAGTATCCATCATTTGCAAATATAATTCTTTGATATTGCATGAAGAATAAGAATTCACAAATATTCGTCGCCTTTCTAGTTTGGATGACATACACCATTATATGTTCACAGTGTTCTGGTAATAAGGTCTCAACTTTGGGACCGGATGATTCCATTTTCGAACCCGGATTTCATCTCGGTTATTGATTTACAATTGGGTCCAAAAGTCAATCTTATAGTAAGCGGAAATTTGGAGAAGGAGGGGGAGACACGACTTCGGTATCGTCCTAGTCATTTGATGACAGGTAAAAATTACAGTCTATTTCCAAAATATTCTCCGTGCTGCTTCGAAACAGGACATAAGTATAACTAAACTAAAATGCGTCAATATATTTGTTTGTGAGACCGTGATGTCACAATATTTATCCTAAAAAACTAATACATTCGTCCTTTCCGCTTATTCTGTTTGAATTGGCAATCGCCGACTAGACAGAATTTTATTATCTTTTTTTTATTAGTAGATTTTAAATCTTTATGGCTATGCTCTTTTCAAGCATAGTGATTTCTTTTCCTGAAACACTTATATCAAGGAATCAATTAGTTTTTCTAATTAATACTTTTATTAATTTTTAAAGCACTTAATGAAGAAAATGTATATTGAAAGTTTAATAATATACTTTCGTCATTAAGTGGTTTGAAAACTGAACCACAGAGCATTAAACGCTTTTATATAAGTATTTAACGAAATAAAACACTATTAATAAGTGGTTCAGAAAATATTGAAAGCGTTAAAACAGATTCTCAATACAAACACCACATGACAATAATGTCACTCAATCAAAAAATAAAACAAAAATATACTTTTAATTTTATTCATCTGGCAACACAAAAAGCACATGGGTTTTGTTTAGAAGTTGTTCGAAATTTCTGTGCACTACGAATGAATGCTCGAAAATACTTTTAGAGCGAATTTTAGACAGTTCCTGTTAATTTTTTAGATCAATATTTATATAGTGAAAGTTGAGCATGGTATGTTGTGTTTTTCAATATATTATACATCCATTAAATTTCTATAAGTACATTTTTCCTTTTCATTCATTAGTTATGTAAATCATGTGTTTTGAAATTTCAATCTCTTTATTGAAAGTGTAAGTAATGCATCTGGAATAAAATCTGCACTTATGTTTATTAATCTGCTTCAGTTATATGGAGACACCGAGATATTTTACCTGATGTTGAATCTTGCAATATATTGTTGCGTCATTTGACGTGTATCTGATAAAAGCGATCCCAAATAACTCTAAGGCATTATATATACGATTATAATCTTTTAAGGATAAACATAGTTAGTGAATATTTATCATTGGTCGACTCAAAGCAGGTATATTAAAAACTTGTCGTCAAATTTAAATTAATGATGTATTCAAAATTGGTGTTAAAAAAGTGTAAAATGTTTTTTCCCGTCAGCATATGTATTCCTAATTAATGTCTTTAGTTTTAGAAGTTTATCTTACTTTTATCTTGGTGCAGCATGAATTCATCTCTAGTGTTTTCTTTTATGTAACTGAATTTTAATTTGAACAATGGAAAATGCTCTTAATCATGATTATAAAATGCCAAAATAAGTCTGACACTTTTTCATTGAATGTTATAAGTTTTAAATCAATCGGACTATTTCATATGAGCAATGTGATAAAAAAAATATAAGGAGATTTTTAACTCTGATAATATACTTCTATATTTAGCATCTCGTAGAAAAATGCTAGCACAAGCAAAATAAATGTCCAACCTTAAATGGGCTGAAAATAAGCAAAAACATCTATTTCTGTGAAAGCATATTTTTATTTTGAAAAGACTATAAAAAAAGGGCAAGGACAACTGTAAAATTAATTTTTTCTTCCCTATCTTTTCTCTGCTGCCCGATTATCATATTTTTCAATGTCTTCACAATGTTCCTCAGTATTCTGAATGCTGGATAATATTGTAAGGATATCTTAACAATGTTGTTGGACACTTTGTGCTAATAAATTTGTTTATGGTAATTGCTATCAAAACTGACCCAAGGTAAATGTCAGTAATTCTAGATCAAATAGGAGACTAATTTCCTTCCTTTAATGTAAATAATTGCTTGCACTTATGAGGCCGTCTGAAAATTAAATCATTTCATATGTCTGTGTTTGAACAATTAGTGTTATTTTATGATTGGCTGTTAAAATATTTATCGAAAAAATGGTTTTTCGTTGCAACATCATTAGTAATCGGCAATGTCGAATGTTGTGGTTTGTTATTAATAATTATGTATTATTAGAAATTTTAAATATTAGGCTATGAAATTTTTACTAATCTTTTTGTTGTACACTATTATGTGTGCTAGGCTTCAAAGATATTCTTCGTAGGCTAAATGCAACCCATGATGAATATTATGTGCACTGTTTATATCATATGAATATCTTAAATTCTTACATTATTTTCACTGATTGTTGTTTGCTGCTGTGTAAATATTTATATCAATAATCTTGAGTTGTTACTTTCATTAGAAATGTTTACTGTTGTGTAAATATTTATATCAACAATCTTGAGTTGTTACTTTCATTAGAAATCTATATGCAGTTTGTTTGGTATCAATTTTTGTCTATTTTTTTAATTTTTAGCTATAACTTCTCAAGACATTTTTAGTTATCTTTATTGTAAATGTTACTAATAAAAGTGTAAATATTACTAAATAATAAGTAAATATTACTAAAGTGAGGTGCATTCTCACACTTATATAAGGAATTTTTGGCATAGTATTTTACAGCTTTTGCATTCTGACATTTCAGATATTTGATATAAATACTGATCAATTTATTTACTACATTTTTTTTTAAATCTTGAAAATTTATTATTGTTAAAATGAAAATTTATTATTGTTCTATCAGATATTGAGATGAAAGGGTAAATGAAAAAAATTTGGCTCCTTGTAAAATCTTGATCAAATCAGACTGTTAGAGGGGAAGAGGTTCTCAAAAGCCTCATTGTAATTAACCTAAAAAATATCTAGCTGATTGGAAAGTTATAGGTTTTTTTCTCATTTAATTTGCAGCATGCAGTGGTATAGAAAAGTGTAATGATAAGATGGTATTTCATTTTTGATGGACAATTTGCATAGGAGCAAATAGATTAGATATAGAGAGCATAGAGCAGATTGAAGTAACATGTTCTTATTGCTGCTTTTAAAATTTTATGTTACTGTTAAAATAATTTTCAGAATTTTGTTTAAAATTTAAAATGAGATAAGATTAGAATTCAGTTTTGCTTATTATTTTAAATTTGAAGTAATATAACTAAATCACTTTTCTGTAAAGAGATGTGGTTATAATTTAGAAGGATTATTTAGCATATTTTGTAATGCTTGTTTTTCTTTTTAAATTCTTGTTTCAAAAGCGCAATTTCTCATTATTATTTAAAATGTAATATATAATTGCATTAATTTAGAACAATTGATTCTTCACTTGAAGATATTAAATCATTGCTTCTATTTGCTAATTTTAACAAATGGCATTCTCTAAAGACTGTCTCTTTCTAAAACTCTAGTTTCATGGGTACTTTTTTTAATGAGAAAATCTTTGATTTCTTTTCTTCTTTAATTACTAATCATTTGATTTAAAACAGATGTATGTTCAAGAAGTAATCATAGTAATGTAACAAATTAAAAGTAATTGTTTTTTATCTGATTAACAGTGATATCGAGATTTCTTTATATATATACAGGGTGATTGGTAAAATTCCTTTTAAATTCAAAATGGTATCTCATGTATCCAGGGAATTAGTATATACCTATATTACAGTGGTAATGCTGAATTTATTTAGCACGTAATGATGTCCTTAGTGGTGAAATAAGGCATTTACAAAAAAAAAAGATCTGCCAAAGATATAAAGCATATCCCTTAGATTACACCTCCCTTTTTTCCAAGTGCATTTTTTTAAAAAAATTTTTTAAAGTTATATTTGTTACTTTCTTTGTTGCTTAATTTTGATTTTGCCATAGCTTAACTCAGAAAAACTCTCTTGATAATACAGAAGAATATATTTTTTAATTTTAGACAACCCTTTTCAAGTCATTGAGAATTCGTAATTTTAATAACACATTTCACTAACAATTTTACAGATAATTCCGTGAGATTTTTCCTGTGTTTTTATTATGATGTGGTACGCATTTTCCTAATTGGACTTTTTGGCAAACTCCTTTATTTCTCATAACTCCCTTATTTTGTCACTACGGGTATTGTAACTTGTCTCAATAAATACAGCACAATCACTTTACTATAAGTAAATGTTACTAATCTGGTTATACAAGATGCCATTTTGAATTTAAAGGACTTCACTGATCACCCTGCATATAATATAGAATGGTAAATCAAGTTCTAAGCATTTAATAGAAAATAACTTGATTACTTGGTGAAATGAATTTTATTTTGATCTGGCAGAAGTATAAAATGTTGAGTTTTCAAAAATAGTTATTAATTATTATTATTTACTATAATTGCTTTAACTATTAATGTTCTTATGGTTTCAGGCCAAATTTATAGCACAAGCGGTTGTTTTGGGAGCTCAGGTTATTAGTCGGGCATTTGCTCGAGCCCTTAAGCAAGAATATGCAGGTAATTTGTTTCATTGAAAAAGATTTTTACAGTAGAAGTAACTATAACTATATATATATATTAATTAGATGTTTTTGATAATTATCTTGATTTAAAATGTTGCCTTAAATATGTTATCTTGAACAAAAGTAACCTGAATAAAATGAAATTATCTGATATTACGAGAGTTTTGTGTACTCAAAACTGTCTGTTCCTTAGTTATGCTTCTGTTAAATGTTGTATCATTTGTTCTTTTAAAATGAACTCTTTGACAAGAATATGCAGATAAATCATCGAAGTGTTTGTTATGTACATTTGTATATGTACAAGAGAGAAATCTAATAGTTGCATTGGCATCTTTGTCCTTTGGAGCTGCAAAGCTGTTGTATTTTCTGAAATGATTTGAAAAATCTTTTTATTCTATTGTTAACATTGCCTGTATGAAATTGGATGACTTTATGTAAATTAAATTGATCATTTTTAATGCTATTTTATTACCGTAATTTGTTGGGGAAAACTGTTTTCAGAGCATTACATCTGACCTTCAGATTTAAAAAAAAAAAAAAAAACTATTCTTTATTACAACTTAAAATTATTTGAAATGTCAATTGGTGTGCATGTTGGAATGACATATAAATAGAAAAAAAACTGTGTTATTAGATCTGCAGAAATGAGGGATCGTGCCTGATCACTGGAACTTTGAATATCACCACTCTTCCTCTCTGTTCTTCCTGCTCTTCTTTTTTAGGGGAAGGCAGAAAAGGCTTTATTTTTTTTTTAAATCATTTTATTTTAATATTTGTGGAACTTTCTTCTTATTATGCATTAATTTGTGTAAATGTAACTAAATAGAAAAAAAAAAGCAATTATATTTCTTGGGATTTTAGCTATTTATTGGAATATTGGTTTTTAGACTTTGGCTTCAAGTGTGCATTCATGTAAATTGCACATTTTTGTATCTGAAGATTAAGTATAATTTTTTGTCAATTACATTTTTATTTAACATATGCATATCAATAAGTATTTTGTTGTGAATATAAATTTTTCATTTTATTCAATTTACATTTAAAATAATCTAAACAAACCTGATCTTGAAAAATTTAACTTTTACAACAAAAAGTAGTTTAACAATCTTGAAAATGGATTAACATTTCTATAAAAAAAAAGATTTTATTGTATAAAGGCTAATAAGATTATTAAAGCTATTTTTAAATTTTATCTTTTCTCGATAAAGAAGACTTACAATAAAGTTATTAATTGTGGTGATTTTTGTTCTTACTTAGCATTTTAATTATCTTGTTGATAATCACAATAATATCATTCGGAAAACAATGTTCATTAAAATAGCATAAATTAGTTAGCACTAAATCTTTGTCTAAATATTATTTTAGAATAACATTGCTTTGTATTTTCTACTTGTAATAATTCTAATACAGCTTCAAAATATGATATGTAAAAGATAGATCTATCTTTTCAAAACCATAGATATTTGCTGGTTCAAAATAAAACTGCTTCATTTTAACTTGTAATTTATGAAACTTCTAAATCAACAACAAAAATAAAAATAGTAAATAAATTGCTTCTTTTAATAAAGGAGAAAAAAAATATATTGTATTCCATTTTTCTTTAAAATGTAATGGTTCATTTTCTAATTAATTTTGAATGAAGATATTTTATAATTATGTGTAGATATTAATATTTTCCGTGCATATTTATTTTTTGAATATTTTCCAGTAACTTTTCAGTTGTCATATAAATACAGTTTCCTGAAATTTTTGTTGATAGTTATTGATAATAGGTATAAATTGTTTTAGCTTTTTGATTATTACTAAACAATTAATTTTCCTTCAGCAACACAAGCTGCTGCACAAAAAGGTGGTGGTAATTCAAGGGCGCAAGCAGAAACAAATATAAAAACTGGGATCACATTAGAAGAAGCTAAAAATATATTGAATATACAAGAGCTTGATCCAGAATTAATCAAGAAAAACTTTGAACATTTATTTTCAGTCAATGACAAGAGCAAAGGAGGTAGTCTGTATCTCCAAAGCAAAGTAAGAGATATTGCTGCTTACTTGAATTCAAAGTGTCTTAAATTATTTATAAGATCAATTTCTTGTAAAGTTCCTTTAAATTATCTTTTATTTATATTTGAGTGCCAAAGAAAACTTCAAAGGTAGATAAATGACATTGAGATTTATTGAAATGAAATTTTGAGATTGAATAGATGTTTATAATGTCAAAAAATTCATAAAGATCTCTTAATATAGCTTGTTTTTGTTGTATTGTTACTATCTTTTTTTTAAAAATTTCAATTGATACTATATATTATTCTTTTAAGTTATTGCTTTAAAATTAAAAGTACATATTTTTCATGTACAATCATGAAGCTTTCTTCCTTTCTTTGTCAGGGTATATTGTCCTCTTGGCCAACAAGAGCTTGCGGATATATATTGCATGAACAGCGTTTCTTCTCAGTGTTAGCTTCTAGGGATGTGTTTTCAGAATCTTCCAAAGAGCAATTCATTAAATGTATGAAAAAATTGAAAATAGATTTTGTTACTAATAAAACAGCAAGAGAAGCATCTGTATTAATTCCACTATGCCGAGTAAAGGAAGAACCTTCTGTGTTATTAACTATGCGATCTGTGACAATGGGTAGAAACAAAGGTGATGCAAGTTTTCCTGGAGGAATGAAAGAACTTTCTGATAAAAATTCCATTGATGTAGCTTTACGAGAAACCCAAGAAGAGATTGGTTTATCATCAGATGTTGAAATATGGACTAAAATGCCAACTTTTCCATCAAGAACAGGAAGTATTACAATTACACCTGTAGTTGCTTTCATTGGAGATATACGTGTGGAAAATTTTGTAGTTAACAAAGATGAAGTAGAATACGTTTTTGCAGTGTCTCTTGAATCTTTATGTGATCCAGCCAATATTTTTTACACTCGTTACAAACATGGTTATGCTATGCCAGTATACATTGTGGGTGAATATCGCATATGGGGTTTAACTGCTATGATTTTACATTACTTGCTAAAGTGTTTATTTCCTGATAGTTACAAAAACTCTTTACAAGTTGGTGTGTTTCCTAGGTTAAAAATTAATCGCTAACTATGTTATTTTAATATTCAAGAAATTATAACATCCTACTCATAATAAATTATAACCTGAAAATGGATGAGATTCTTTTTACTCATGATTGTGTTTGTAGAATTGATATGTTATTAAGAAAATTAAAAATTATTTTTGATGTCTTTTCATCTTTATTTGTGTTTGGGGGTGAGGGGAGTATTAAAACAGCTATACTTTGAGAGCAAAGTTAGCTATGATTAGTTTTCCAGTATCTTGTAATACATGGTATTTTATGATACATGTATTAAATTGTAATTCATTGGTGAAATCAGTATAAAAATTTTGTCATGGTGAATATGATAATCTTAGAAAACTCATCTGCTGCATTGATTAATTTTCAGATTTTCTGCAATAACTGAAAATGCAAAAAGAAAGTTTATCTCTTTTTTCTCTTTTTTTTTTTCTTTTCAATTCATAAGTTGCTGCCAAAGCTGCATAATTTACTTTGAAGTTTATTTTTTTTTTTCATTGGAGTTTTATTTTTATATGAACTCCTATAACATACAAGTTATAATCTGTTAAATTTTTAATTGCAGGTATTCAGAGCTAAAGAACGATTAGATGAAGAATTAAGACTACAAAATCAAGATAAAGAAAATAAGAAATATCCAAATGAATCTACACGAACAGAATGAACTTTTAAAAACAAATTATGTAGATAAAGGGAATCTGCTATTTTGTTATGCATTGTAGATACATGATGTTCTCAAATATAACAATTCTACATTGTACAGATTTTGTGTAGTTAATAAAAAACAGTATGTTTATCATTTGATGCACTTATTTTTTAGACAAAATTTGCCAGATTACCTCCTTAAAAAGCAGAAAAAAAACCTATGAATTGGAAAAAAAAAAAAAAGACTAAAGATTCAGAATTTATAAAATTTTAGACTATATTAAAATGTACTAATACTTTTAGGCTAGATTTAGTGGTGCATAATGTATGCATTTTTTAAATAATTTTAATGCATAATATATGAAATTATCTCAATATTTTACTACTTAACCCCGTTTTTTGAAGCTTATGGATAAAAATATAAAAAGTCTAATTATGATAGTAGTGAACAACATTTTAATTGAAAATGTACTTAAAATTTTTGCTAAAAGATAGGTTAGAAATAAATATTTTTAACGTTCTCAAAATGAAGTGGTGAATGACAATTTGTTAATTAATCCAGTACATCAGACTTTTTAAAGAACTTAAAAATATGTTTTTCTTACAAAAGATGGACAACGCAAGTACTGCGTTTTGTCACCCATTTGTTTATTATTTATTTAGAATTTGACAAGATTATTAGTTTTTTATTTACAGTGGCTCCCAAAAGTGTTCGTACACCAACAAGATTCAATTAAAAACCTCATTATTTACCATTATATATTCTTATTTTTACATGAAAATTTTTTCATAGCATATTTTTACAGTTCTTAATAAAGCAGTGAAGAATAAATTTTAATTACGATGCAAATTATTTTTTTTTAATGACAATAAATAAAATTGCACAAAAATAGGACACAAAAGTGATCATACACTTTAAAAAAACATCACTAAATATGAAATTTTCTAAATGTTTAGTATTTAGTAGGATATCCTTTATTCTTTATAACAGCCTTTAAACGTTTGGACATAGATTTAACTAAACGGTTGGTTACTTCTGCACCAATCTTGTTCCATTCTTCGATCATTACTGCTTTCAGTTGAATTTTCGATTTAATGTCGTGACTTCTTATTCGCACCTCTAATTATTTCCAAATATGTTCTATAGGGTTTAAATCCGGTGACTGAGCTGGTGTTTTAAGGGTTTGAGGGCAATGATAGAGGCAAAAAAAGACGGACATTCATGGCCGTGTGCTTAGGATCGTTGTCTTGGTAATACACAAAATTGTTTAAAATGCCCAATTTTTGTGCTGACACTTTTAAATTATTATTGAGAATATTTATATAAACTCTATGATCCATTATACCATCAATGAATACTAAATTGCCTACTCCAGCCGCTGACATACACCCCCAAACCATGACACCTCCACCGCCATGTTTTACTGTTCCAACTAAATTCTTGGAATTAAGTTCTTCGTTTTTTTCTCTCCATACAATGATTCCCCCATCCGACCCAAAGATGTTAAACTTACTTTCATCTGCAAATAAGACACGATTCCAATAGCTCTCTGGCTGGTTTATCATAGATTTGGCAAATTTAAGCCTAGCAATTCTGTTCTTCTGACTTACAAAGAATTTTCTTCGTGCAGAGCGGCCATGTATACCAGCATTCCGAAGAATTCTACGAATAGTTTCACAGGAAATAGAAGTTCCATTTGATTCATTATATTGTGAAGTAAACTTTATTGCACTCAGACGTGGATTTTTTAGAAATTTACTCACAATATTTCTTTGACTTCTAGCTGGCAGAATTTGAGGGCGACCATTACGAGGCTTGTTTGCAATCCTTTTTCCCTCTCTGTAACGTTTTATTATGCTTTGCACCGTTGAATGAGGTAGATTAGTTATAGTTGCAATGCCTCTAGTCGATTTTCCAGCTTTAAAATGAAATATAATTAATTTTCGTACGTCTAAACTCGTTTCTTTACGAATGCGCATCATATCTAAGAATAAAGTAAATAGAATAAATAATTGTGATATTAAATACTGAAATCAAACGATTTTAGTGTATTCTTCAATTAGAAGAAAAATAAGCCGCAAAAGATATTCTTATGATGAATTTAAATAAATAATGTTTGGATGTACGAAGACTTTTGTGTTCTAATTTTGTGACATTTTTTATTTATTTATTTTTTAGAACAATACTACTTGATTTTTTATTAAAAAATATTTGTTCAGTTTTATTAAAAACTATTTAAAGATGCTAATTAAAAAACACCAACTAATAAAATGCTTTATTAAGAAGTATAGAACACAATTTTTGCAAATTTCTTTAGTGTACGAACACTTTTGGGAGTCACTGTACATAAAATGTATAAACATTGGACTACAGGCTGATATTATTATTATAAGTATAAAATAAAATGTTTGAAACACATTTTAAGAATTATTCAACTATGCAAGGTAACACACACACACACAAAAAAAAATAGAACAAGCATTTATTTCTCTAAATATTGCACCTAATCGTATACTTTCAGTCTCTTAAATTGTCTGAACACATTTTGGCTACTGTGGAGATTGATGATAGAATGTTTAAAAAATTACATTTTTATATGGCCACCATACATAAAAGTGCAAGTTATTAAAATGTTTCTTTTGTACACACGAAGTTTCATGCTTTTAATCATAGTATTTCAATCACAAAAATAATTATTAATAAATTAATTTTAAAAAACGATACATAAAGTTATAAAATATAATGTGATATGCAAGTTATTAGAATATATGATTTATTTTAATTTCTTACATATTTTGTAACAAAACGTTAATATTACTTTTTTTAAATTTTTTTCGGACCTAATAAATAAAATGTCTAATCGTTATTGACTAATACTGGATCCCAAATAATTTTTCATTATTTTCAATAAAAAAAAATTGATTTTTTAAAATAAAAATCAGTGATTTTTTATTGAACTTGATAAGATTTTTTACCAGATGTGATGATAATTGTTAAGGCCAATATATTTTTCAGAACAGTAGCAAAATTTAGATACAATTCAAATAAATTATTTTAAATATGTATTATAATTGTGTGATCCTGGAAAGCAAAACTCGACGAGACTTCGGTTTCATTAAATGAATCAATGTAGTCAATATTGTCCTGGCGACCGCATTTAAGGTTTTGCAACGTTTGAGATCATCATCTTCAGTTATTTTGTGAATATTATCCGAATTAATATATAAATATATGATTTTAAATGTTCGTGGTAAATTTCTAATCTTTTCTTAAAAGAAATGATGACACTTTCTGTTATGACTAGAAGTAAGTAGATGGCACAAACGTTGTGAGATTCAAAGAACCCAACTTTGCCTTGATTTGGTGGATATGAAGTATCAACCGAATGATAGTATTCAAATGTGTACAAGGGTTAAAAGGAATTAAATATTTTAATAAGGAACGCTTTGAAATATGGATGATTTTTGATATATGCAATCGCATTGCAGCCCTAACTGCAGAAAAATTATAATGTAGTTTTCCAAATCAAATTCCCGCCATCTTTCTAGGAAATGTATTTTAAGAATGGTTCAGCCATAATTTCAAACTACATAATACTTCTCCTGGAAGAAAGTATTATACAGTAATTGACAATTGGCCTCGTGCTAGTGTACGAACAGTCGGTTCAGAACTCAATATTCGACTAAATGGCAACGTAGAGAATACTTCAATGGAATAACTGCCATCCATACAACATTCGTGGACGTCATGGACAGCGATAATTAAATAATGATAGACATATAAAGTTAAAAAAAATTAAGTAATAAACAGAATTTAATCAGTTTTCATACACAGCATATTATAAGCTGTGAATGGCATGGAGAAAGGAATTCTGCAAATAAAAATAAAACGATAAGAGAGGTTTTAGTGTTGTCGGAATGAATTCAGATTGTACAGAGGTGGTTCTGCACCCTTGCTGCTTGCTTGCCGAAACTGCTCCTCAGTCACTAAAAACTACATTTTTTGTTAATTTTTTACCCCCTCGGCAAGCCAAAAAACTACCTTTCTGCAGTTTTTTACTACACATATCTAGCAAATTTTAAAATTTTGTGTATAGGTTTAATAAAAATGACATTCTTGAAAAATGTTTTAATTGGCTCTATTGATGAAAAAATACGTACAATAAATTAAATTTAAAACATCAAAAAATAAAATATAAATCGTTAATATTTTCTATAAGACTGGGAGTAAATTAAAATCTGCATCTTACTGTTATGAAGACTTCTGGACACTGATTTTTATGTGATGGGTAATAAAGAAAAAAATTCATTTGATTCAGAGAGCATTTAGTACATAAAGGATTAATTAGAAATGAAATAAAAACCGGGCAATGTAATTAATAGATGAGAATATAAGAGATGATTATCAAATTATATTAAAAGTATAATAATTATATAAAAACTGTAAACAATTTTCGTACCTGTTAGAGGAAAATATCCTTTCAAGTGAATTGTGTTTTATTTATAATTTAATTTAATTTCCTTTGCTCTAAGTGAAGCAAACTTATTGATTTTGTCACTGAAGTTGAGTTTTGATGCTTTGTTATATTCTGCCTGTAGATGAATTTGATGGACCCATTTCACCCATTCTCGACCTTAAATAGTTTTTGATTAGTTTGAAATTGCATTTGCAAGATGCTTCACTCGCCAACATTGTCAAAAATATCCACAAAGCATTGTTATATAGACATATTTAGATAGGACCGCATATTTAGATAAGCAACTTAACTCATATTTTGAAATAATCTTCAAAATATTCATATGGGAAGAGATGCCAATTTTGCTCACCAGATATTTCGCCTGAAACGTGAAAGCAGTTATTTCATTAAGTCCACCGTTTTAAAATTTCTGCTATATTTGGCACCAAAATCAGCTGCTTATTTTTCAAAATACGATGCATAACTTTCATTTAAAGCGTTTTCTGGTAGGAAACTGAAGTCAGATGAAATGGAGTACTAAATTTGGAATCTGTTTTCCATTTCACTCATTATTTTGATTTCACTTTTTATTTATTTTTCCATTTCATTCAAATCTAACCATTTTTTCCCAAAATTCTTATAGGCTTGTTCTGAATTGTAGAAAAATAGCTTGGAACACTTGTTTTGCTTTTAAAATATTTTTCATCCTTAAGCAGTTGGGAATTATAAAGACTAACAACTTTCAAAGTATTCAAAAATACGCCACTATTATTGCTAAACGAATCGGTAACTTCTAAAAGTAATTACTTCCTGGCACAAGCCATTCTTAAACGCAGCTGTTAAAACATTTGTTTCATGTTTTTATCTTATTTCATTGTGGTATGTTTATGAATTTTACTCACATGGTTTTATATTTTTAATCGGATGTGTGGCGCAGCTTAGTCAGATTTTCAAATTCCTGGCACAACGAAGAATTACATCCACAATAATTTTGAAAACAGTGCTCACTTTTAAGTTTCTATTTGTATGCATTTTTGGATGTTTGCATCAATAGAATAATCAATTTTTGTCAGTTCAATTTCTAATTATTTCCATTCGATATATGAGGTGCTAATGTTTCATGAACACGAATTAATGTGTTTAAATGTTTCCAATTATTAAATTTTTCTTTCAAAATCAGAGGATGGGAATTTTTCGTCTTTTCAAAAAACAAAAAGACACGAGAAACAAAACTACGAGTCCTTATATGGACTATTCAATAAGCATCGTCTTCACTTTTTCTCCGTTTGGTTGAATTTAAAAATTCCATTTTGATGGGAAGTGACTTCCATCATCTGTATAGGCAAATTTGTTATTTAAGTCAATCATTTGAAGTCCACATTCAACAAACTCACAAAAAAATCATGTCTGATCGAAAATTTGAACGCCATTTTTTTAAATCCTCATAAAATATTTGCATTCCAACATTAGTATAATTAAATATATCATTTGCAGTAGATGTGCAGACTTAATTAAAATAATCAGAATGATTAGCTATTACGAAATGACTCAGCTCGAGATCATCCCCCCCCCCTTTAGAATTGGAGACTCTCATTTGAAATGATCTAGTTGAGGCTGTTTTCTTCTGAAACAGTTTTGCTGTCTTATAATTCAATAATTCTTTTCTATATCTCACACTTTTTTTTCTCATCTTACTCTTCATTTCTTAGCCAGTTTAAGCGAAATTGCTAAATTATCCCCTTCTAGTTCTTTGGGAGATTCCCTCCCCCCTTAATTCACTACCAGAATGTGTTTTCGAGGCCATTTATGAATAATAATAACCAATTACTAATTGAAAGGAGGAAATATACACTCGTATATTCCAAGTTTTTACTTTCTCCGATATAAAGTATACAAAGAGAAAGTATTGTAACAGTAAAAAAAACTCGACCTTGATATTTTGATGAATCCTCACCTTTTAGACTTTCTCGAGTCCAAAAAACATATCTTGGAATTATAGAGTTCTGTCTACTTTTAATTCAAAAACGTATTGAAATAGATATGCGGAAATTGATTTATGGTCTTCACATAAAATTTGTAGATTATCAAATTTCGAACGGAATACATTCACAGAAAAATTGCCTGTCAGTCCAAGAGCAAGTAAACACTATGACTTCAAAAACGTAAATAACTAGATGGATAAAAGTGAGCACACAGTTTTAAAATCTAAAATGTAGATCCATATTAAATTTTAAACCATATTCGACTACAGGTTGATCGCTACATTCGTAAACATATAAACACGATAACTCAAAAACACAAACTCTTAAATTTATTTCTAAAATCGTATTTCCGTGACAGAGTTTGATTTCAGTTAGTTGACAAAAAAGCGTCCAAAATACATACTCGGATTTTTCCCCCCACTACACTACGAAGCACTATTTGCTCATGTACAGGACCCTGAAAATAATTATAAAATAGGGTACTCGTGGCTTTCACAGCTTTGCTCAAGGTCCAGAATTTTTATGTACGAGGGATAAAGGGCCAGATTTTTAAACAGGCAAAGCAAGTAATTGCCTAATTTCCTGTGCAAAAGTATCCATGCAGCGTTTCTAAAAACAATTTTCAGAAAACTATTTATAAAACTATAATGCAAAAATATGAACGGTCATAGATGGCGTATAAATATTTTAGAACAAGTACGTTACAAAAAACCTTGGATGAAAATCTAAAAGGTTGAACGTAACCGGATAAAGTAGCTTTTTTTAAAAAATAAAATAAGAAAATATATATAATTTATAAATATTATTAAAATCATTACCAAAATCATTATAAATAAAATTTTCATACTTGATTTTAGCAGATTTCATTCCATGTGGCTATAAGGAACGTTTAATTCCCGTTTTTTACAATCAAAAATCAATATTTCTGCATCATTTACTGGCTAAGTCTATCAATTATTGATAGAAATGTCTTACAATAAAAAAAAACATTATTTATCATTTCACAAAACATATTTTCTATTTCAAAGTATGCTAGAACATACGGCCAAGTAAAAAGATGCATTAAAATAAAACAAGAGTCATTTGTGTGTAAGTACATTTTATTTTTACAAAAAAAAAGTAAATGAAAAGTGTTCAATTAATTATCAAATTGTTATTCAAATTAAATTCCAAATCTTAACCATTATAAAACAATAGCCTGTCAGAAACTAAGTACATAATTATTACCATTTTTTTTTTTTTTTTTTTTTTTTTACATACAGATTTGGAAAAAATAATTGTAAACGCAAAAAGAATAAATTTTATACGTAGGATTTTTTTTTTAATTAAAGATCTGTAAAATCTGAAAGTTTAGATTTCCAAGTTAAATGGATAGTAAATAACATTGAATCAGATAGACAAAATATGCAATTCCTATCTTTAATAAGTTGGCTCATGATTTTATTATCTATAAAGACAAAGGTCTTTTCAAAAGTGTAATATTTAGGAATTTATACCTTACAAAATTTTTGAGTTTCTATTGCACTTCTGTAATATTATATATGCATAAAAAAAATCAGTCTCAAAGAAATATTTACAACATTTACATGAATTGCCACATACTCTAAATAGCATAAAAGATAAAATTTAGATATCATGTTTTGAAGTTTCATAAAACCTGTACGTCATCGGTATTTATTTAATATTATCTGTTTGGCACATTTATAATATATTGCTAATTAAAATTTTTTGGCACATACAAATGGCATGAGTGATAAATGTGGTATATTTCGGATATAAAAAAACTTAAGCAAATCTACCAAAATTAATTTGCACCTTTTAAACATGACATTAATATTATTAAGAGGGAAAAGTGCACCATTATATTCTGCATTTTTAAATGAGTAAAGAAATTATAATTTTCTAATCTTCATAATATTTGGCACTTTCTAAGAAGTTCGTTATGTATTTTATGTCATTTATTTTACTTAATGACTTATATAATTCTTACTTTCCATAGTTTAAAAAAATTATTCTTTCAATCAATTATTCCCTTTTAAACATTGTATTTTAGATGGCAAATCGTGTCACCCAGAATTTCAGTATTATACTTGATTTAATTATATAATAAGTACAATTCTTTTTTTTGCATTTGATAAATTTTTTTTTTGACTAATTCATTTTTATGATCTTTAATACTTATTGATGTTACGTATTTGCAGCATTCATAAAAAGGAAATGCTTTTCAAATTGGAATGAACAATAATAATAACTTTCAGTATTCTCTATGCTCGACAAATATTGAAAAAATACATGGAAAATGAGCAGGTTCTTCAATTAGATAGATTGGATTTCATTTCAACTTTATTATATTTTACTATAATAAAAGTAATGATAGAGGTATTACAAATCAATAATGTATAAAAATGTAAATATATATGTCAGCATATAGGAACGTTAACTTTAAAATTCAGTTCATCATTATTTTGTATAATTCCGAAATTCTTGACAGAAAAAAAAATACGACTAGATAAATAACTTAACCTTTTATATAATTCTCTTACTTTCTTAGGTGGAAAAGGTAATAACTTCAATATTAGAAGGATAGAAAGATGGAAAAAAAGTGTTATTATTTCTTTAAATTTCTGCAAGTGTGAAATCTAAACAAAAAAACACTATTTATCAACAAATGCTGTCTCTTTACAACTCTGGAAGAAATTACTTCATAATATTTATTCCTAAATGTTTTAATTTTTTACTTATTTCATAACAACAACAAAAAAATGAACAATTTGTCCACCAACAATTCTGAAATATCCTGAATCTGATGTCATAATATTGAGATTCAAAACAGACTATATTTTCGCTAAAAAGGACAATTTGAAAATCCACAGATCTAAATATAAAGCTTCTGAATTTTGAACATCTGATTTATGCCAGAGCTAAAAATGCATATTACATTTTTATCCAGTGCTAATGAAAACTTAATTAATTATAAATACGGTATTAATGAATAATTTCGTAAAGATTCTCCCAAAATGTTACTAAGAATATTAGAGGTTCTATAATTATTTTCCAGAATTTAAAATTTAAGCCTTTAAAATACACTCATAGTTGTCAGTCACAAAATAAACATGATTAATGATAGGTTGCTGTGTCTATTTTTAATAGGAAGTGGCAATTCTAAATAAATAATTTCAATATTTAACGAAATAATAAAAGATATTCAATACCAAAGTGATGCAATAAAAATTTACAAAAATGCACCAATTTAAAAATACAAATACAAAACGGTCTAAAACAAATAAAAAGATTCTCCAAATCTTAATAAAAAACATCTTTTTAAGAACCAGCCTTACAGTAATATTTTAAAAGGTAGTTAGTACGTTAAATGTTTAACAAATATACAACAATTTTGATTTCTTAACATCAGCATTTGTAGGTTTTTGATCCTCAATACATGAAAAAAATTGTTATATTTAAAATTTTATCAAGATTCAACATTTCCGTATGTTCCAGGAGGAGGGCGATATAGTCTTGGTAGAGTCATTAACTGAAGACTGTTGAAATGATATTTTCTTACGCCAGTATTTTTCAAAGTGTTTTCGCGGCGAGTTCCTTCACTGCAATAATAATAATAATAATATCTAAGACAGAGATATGAAAACCTTCTAAAATTAGGTCAAAGAGAGAAAAAAAAATCGATGTTCGAATACAATTTATTATTATAAACGAAGCAAGAATTCAAAGATAATATTTAAAAAATTCTTTAACACTTGAATATAGCTGTGACTGCATTTCCAAAAGTTCCTCCTAATCTGGTCCTTACTGGGATGTACAGCGTGGGCAAAAAGTCCATAAAAACTTTAAAAATTTATAAAACAATTAAAATTAAGCAAAATAAAAAACGGTTTGCAGGTTTAGCGCTGATATGTCACGGGATTTTTTTTTTTAGGTAAGAAAAAAAAAAATAATTCAAAAAGCAGCCAATAGGTGAAAAAGGGAAAGAAAAGACACCTAAGTAACAAAAATAATGTTACTAAATCATTAATTGTAGTAGTATGTGTTCCATATGTCTACCACAACAGGCGATAACACATTGCAGGCGTGTCAGAAGGCAGTATGTCCGTCTGTATATATGACAGCTTTCGGCAGATTGGATGGACGGGATCGATACACTGAATTTTAAATCTCCTCATAGCCAAACGTTTACTGGTGTCAGATCTGGAGACCGAGGGGGGCATGGGAACTTGCAACGTCTACCAATGTTAAAACTGACGTAGCCATGGAGCGAAAACTGAGCTTCATCTGTCCACAAGATGTTAAAGACTCAGTAGGGATATTGCCCAATTTTGGAGAGAGCCCATCTCGCAAAGCTTTTCTCTTTACGGTATCCGAACGGTAAAAGTCCATGGCAAGATTGTAATTTGTATGGATACTGATTAAAAACTCAATGAAGAATGTTACGTATTGAGTATGGTGATAAGCTCAAACGTCTACCAGTTTCCCGTGCACTGCTAATCCCTGCAGCGGATTCAGACGCGCGTCGAACGTATTTGCGTTAAGCCGCGTTCCGGCGAACTGTGGCCTTACGGATATGGTCATAAATCTGTCAACTGACCCATTGTATGACCATACTCGCCTGTGGATGTCGGTCTGGAGTTTCCCGCAAATTGTCGATAAATTGAATAGACATCAAAGAACCCTGGAAAACACCACAAGAGAGGGGAAAGTGTGCCTGTCTCCAGACGCGCACAGGTCGTTGGAACGGGGCTTTAGACTAGGTTGTCCGGATCTTACACGATCCTCCAGCCATCCAGTTTCCTCAAATCGCTGAACAAGCTTTATGAGGCCTGCCACTGTTAAAGGCTCTTTTCCAATCTTCACACTTTTCTGAAGTTGGAATTAACTCAGTGCGACAGTCACTGATTCCTTGTTCATTTACATGGCATGCAACGGAGAACTGGTTCTGGATCAAGCGCGTAAGTATTTATAATCGCCTGTCTCATTTGTATATTTTCAACTAAGTCGTTCGCACCAGCGCACTCTTATTATTTTTTTTAATCTTAAAAAAATTTCGTGACCTATAAATGCAAACCGTTTTTTATTTTGGATATTTTTTCGGGTTTTATGAATTTTTAAAGTTTTTATGGACTTTTTGCCCACCCTGTATTGATTATATCATTGTTTTATATTCGAACGCAATTTAAACTCTGCGGTAGGTTAGTTAGAACCTAAAAGCGAGTCGCATCTGATCCGCGGACTATAGTTTGCTTAGCACTGATCTAAGACAATATCAACACTATACTATGAAACTAAGAAAAATTTTTATGGGACTATTTACCTATAATTATAAATTATGTAAAATTAATACATTTCAGAATGCTTTCTATTTCCATAGTAATAAAGTATCTATTCATAAATGATTAAAAGTTATCCAATTTGGCATAAGAATATGATTAAAACTTGCAAAAGTATTTTAAAGTAGAAATTACATTACAATTAAGCATAAATGGATAGAAAATTTACACATTACACTGTCAAGAGAGATGTCTTATTTGAATTAAAGAAAGAAAATGTAATCATAAAACAGTTTATTAAAGCTTGTCTGGATAATTTCCCATCAGTTTACATTGTAATAAACAGTTTAAGATTTTTTTAATTTAACTATCAAATGTGTGTATTTTTTATAAAATATATATATAAAGAAATACGTAATTTATTACCTTCTCATGCATTCCAGAACACGAGGCATTTCTTTGTCGTCTAAATTAAAGTCATTTATAAGTACCATTGCTTGTTCCAATGTAACAGACATAGAAGTTCGATCTTTAGCACTTTTACAACTTGTAAATCGGATGCCACCCAGATATTTACATATCTAAAATATGAAAATTCTTTAGAATAAGTATTTTAAACTACAGCAAATAAATTAAAAGAAAAAGCATAATTTGAATGTCAAATAAGACATGGAAAGCAACATATAATTTGAAACATTCCTTTTAGCATGTGCTCAGAATTTTGCAGTTCTACATAAATATCAAATTAAAACTACACGAAATTATAAAAAATTTCTAATGCATACAACCGAGGGAAAAGCAGTTTCATAGTTTGTGTGTCTCATACACTTATTAATAAAGCTAAAACTAAAAATTAGTCTGCAAATTATAATATAGTGATTTAATCAATTTTTCACGACCCAATGCATAAATAAGCGACATGACAAAGCGACTTTAAATGCAAATTTTCAGGTAATTCTATAAAATTAAAAATTACCTTAATTTTAAAAGTTTTTTGTCACATTAAACTGAAAATCTAAAATAACAATATCACTCTCAAAAAAAAATACTTTTTCATTAGCCATTAAAATTATTTTTTTCACTCCATCAGTTTTTTTATTGTCTTTATTTTCCCACCACTAAATAAAGAAATCCCCATCTTTTATGTCATAAAATTTCCAATTCAATTAATTATTTTTACTTAGCTATGGTCTGACAAACAATTATGCGCTTGACAATAAAACTAATAAGAACATATATAGAAGGAAAAAATAATAATAAAAAATTATAAAACTAAGATCAAGTTTTTAAACATGAAATTTTTATTATGATAGTGTATGCATATTTAAAATATCTATACATTATCTACAACATAATCTGAAGTCTAAATTTAGTTTCAAAAAATTTTAAACTATGACAGAAAAAAAAATCAGAAAGTCAGTTAAGAGATTTTTAGTGAATGAGTAGATAATAAATATTAGAATAATACTTGAAAAGAATAAGCCAACATAAGATGAAGGTATGATATGACAAAATGCAAGAAATACCTCTGAAGAAAGACGTAAAATATCGACATTTTTACTTCTTTTGGCGAAAATTTGGGATTGTAATTGCTCTAACAAATCCGCAATGTGATTTTCAGCATAGTGGAAACCTAAAACAAAAGTTCAAAAACATAAAATTTGGGTCTCACTTAAAATTTATCAAATAAAGCCAAACAATAAATATTATCGAAATTACATTTTTATTTACAAAATTAAAAGTGTGTCATAATTAAATACAAAAAAGCAGCATAAAATATGGCAACAACAGAGGAGAAGAAAAATCAATTTCAGTAAAATATTATGTCAGATTTAACTAATAAATTCAAGACAACTTGTAGAAATTTATTAATTACATAAATTATACAAAAGAATTCTTTTATACACAACAATATATACACAAAAATAAAATAATTTTCTAAGCAAGCTTTTATATATTTCGCAATTTTATCTAAAAACTTTTTTTTCCCATTTACTTTCATTGCTGAAATAATATTCTAAAGTATTGATTCCTAACCTTTATTTTCTTCCGTATCCCTTTCATTAACCTAATTTTAGAGCACCCCATAACGTTAACGCTATCTAAAAAACACATTCATATTAAATTTTAATTAACCGTTTGGATTACGGAAAAGAGACAGTGTTTCATTTTCCTTGTTTTAAACAGCAAATATCCCAAATTCCATAAAAATCAGACAAAAAGATGTTAATTTGTATAAAAGTAAACAAGTATTATCTTCATACAGAGTGTCCACTCCAATCGTGGCTTAACAATTATTTTCTAAAACGTTACAGAAAACGTATAGTTTCAATGAAAAAATACTTTGAATGATGTCAAGAATCGTATTTCATGCTGCGTTCAATGCACTATTAAGAAAAATTACGAAGTCTAGCTTATTAAACAGTCCTTAGGTTCATTTGGTAATATTTAGTAAAATATTCTTGATATACGTGACTTAAACTGATCAAATTCCGAAGCTTTGAATACGACTATTTTAGACTACCTCAATGGTCACCTCGAGGAAGATCCGCTAATAAATGGGTTGCATTTACTTGGAACATCCTTCGATTGATTTGAAATAATGAAGTTCAAAGCTTCATAATATAACCTGTGGTAGCAGAAAACGAGTATAATATTCGAATGCAAGAATATTTTAATAAGCACGAATAATAAAACAGGATGACTTATTAAAATTCAGAAAACGTATCTTTTTCAGCAGTCCCTATAATTACTCAAAAAGCATATTTCTCTACATCATTTAAAACATTTTTATTAGTTGGATGGATGGATGGATTTGTGGGTTTTAATAGCGCAAGAGCCAATTCTGGCTATTGCGTTATTCAAAAAATATTTATATAAATAAAATTATTATTAAATTAATTATTATTAAAATATATCTAAAATATTTGTACGTTATCTTATAATAGAAATAGAAAGTAGAAGAAGTTACGAAATCAAATATATTAGGTAAAATGATAAAATCCAATAACTTAAAAACTTAAAAACGTTTTGATGGGGATGTTCGCCCACCAACATTCGCATGTCCAATGATGAGCAGTTAAAATATCATCGACGATGAAAGCTAAAATCGGGGCATTCGATCAAAATATGAACAACGGTTAAAGTTACTAAGCAACTTTAGCAAATAGGAATTCTTTCGCCTAGTAAAACATGTCTATGAATTGGTCGGGTGTGACTAATGCGGAGTCTAGTCAATTTGACATCGTACTCATTCATTGGGAGACAAGGCCACAATGTAATTTTGAGTTTTATAAAATGAAGTTTATTTCTGACTTGATTATCCCATGATTCTTGCCACAGTAAGAACAAGTGTCTCACAAAAATATTTTTTGCATCGTTGCGCGGTATATCTCGCCTGTGAAAAGAAGTTGCTCTTTTTGCAGCGTCATCTGCTATCTCATTTCCACCAATTCCGACATGAATCGGAACTCAGCAAAATAATATATCATAGTTCCTGTCTTTTAAAATCCTTGAAATATCTAAAATTTCCAGTGCAACCGGATGAATTCCATTATGAAAATGGGAAACAGCCACTAGAGAACTCATACTGTCAGTATATATACAAAATTTCCTTTCAGGGGAGACTGAAATTTTTTAAAGGACATAGAAGATAGCCACCAACTCAGTGGAGAAAACAGAAAATAACGTATCGAGACGGTAACTGAATGTATTGGTACAAAAGACAATACCGTAATAACCAACATGTCCGTCTGACTTTGAGCCCTCCGTGACAATTTGCAAGAAATCTGAGAAAGGATTTAAAAAGGAAAACTATGGAATATCCCAGGGAGAAAAATAAATTACATCAGTGGTGGGAATCTCCACGTCTTGAAGGGCAGAATCATTAAGCAGTAATTTAACTCTCTCGCAAAAGGAAAGAATATGAGAGGGCCGGGCAGTATAGAGTCTCCGAAGACTCACTGGAAGTAACATAGACTGCAAGGGGTGCTTCGGGACAATGCCCGAATGTAATATTGGGCATATATATATATATATATTCCCTAAGAAGATCTAGTGGTAGCTGGTGACAGGAAACAAAGACTTTCAATCGGAGAGATTCGAAAAGCTCCTGATCAGATTCTTAAGGCAGTATGGTGCATAGTGTCCAGCCTGCGTAAAACAGTAGAACGCACAGAGCCATATATCATGCATCCGAAATCAATACGGGGTAAAGTCACAGCTTGGTTAATTCAGAGCAAGGAAGTGCGATCTGCTCCCCAAATGGTTCTGGAAAGTACCTAGAGAATTTTTAATGACCTGCCACGCTTCTTCCGCAGATGTAAGATATGCGGAAAGAAAGTGAGCTTACGTTCAAATATTGATTCCATAAATTTTATTTCATTAACCACAGGTATTATAGCATTCCTAATATGGATTGAAGGATCCAAATGAATGGCTCGTTTTCTGCTAAAATGAAGGCAATGGCTTTTCTCAGGAGAAATCGTATACCGTTTTCATCGCAACAACCAACCAGTTTGTTAACTGCAACCTGCAGTTGGCGCCCTATAAAGCGCGTATTGCTCCCCTGGCAGGAAATCTGAAGATCGTCCGTATATAACGCTGCCTTGAATAGATCAGGGTAAAACATTAAGAATTTGACTGAAAGGAATGATAAAAAGTGTAACACTGAGGATGCTTCCTTGTGGAACATCCTAAGCTTGAATAAAAGGATCGGAATATAAATTACCAACCCGAACACGAAATGTGCGCATCGATAAAATGTGTTTTAAAAACATGGGTAAATTTTTTTTTCAATCCAAAATTTGCTAGTGTAGAGAGAATACCAAACCGCCATGAGAGGTCATAGATCTTCTCTATGTCGGAGAAGATAGAGACCAGATGATTTCGACAAACAAATGCATTGCGCATTTGAGTTTCGAGTACGACAATATTATCAAAAGTCGAACGTCTACGACGAAAACCACTCTGCAGCAGCGGGATGTATTCTTTCCTCTCCAATTCAAATATAAGACGGGTATTAATCATGCACTCTAGAGTCTTGTACAGACAACCTGTGAATACAATAGGCTTATAAAGCACAGGGTTAAAGGAGTTCTTGTCGGGTTTGAGGATTGGAATCACAATAGCTTCATGTCACTGTGAAGGAAACTTCTGTTGAATCCAAATGCGGTTAAATAAAAATAACAAAGTGAAGTGGTAGACAAATGGCGAAGCATGTTATATGTGATTCCATTAGTACCAGGACTGGTATCATGAGTCTTCGATAAAGCCGTTAGTAATGCATGCATTTTAAATTCCGAATTGTAAGAAAGGGATTTTCGAGTAGAAAAACACAACGGTTTCTGTTGTGCACGATTCTTAATTTTTACAAATGAAGGCTTATACGAATCAGCAGTAGAAACTTATACAAAAGTATATCCGAGAGCACTGGCGACATCTAACAGGAATAGAAAATTGTTTGCAAATTCCATTAACCGCCTTAACCTTCTTCCAGAGTAGTTTCGGAGAAGTAAAGGCTGTGAATCGAAGAGATGAAATTAATCCAAGACTCTCTCTCTGGCTTCCCCTACGGTACGACGAGCATTAGCTCTATCACGTTTAAAGGAATTAAATTCTCTGTTGTGAGATATCTACGGAAAATATTCCACCGCTTTTTTCGTTCTCAGTGACTGTCGCGGCAAGCTTCATTCAATCACGGTCTCGGGAATTTCCCAGACGTGGGGAGCTTTTGGGGATAGTACTGTTCGCAGCGTAAATAAAGCAGTCAACTTCATTTTGTACAGACTTTGTAATATTAGTCGTTCTGACCATATCCTTTGAAATTATCGCCTGTTGCATGAAAGCAGTCCAGTCTGCCTACTGGAATAGGAAACGCGGGGGACAAGAAGTCGCGCCGCCTCTATCAGCATAGGAGACCATTAAGGAGAAGTGATCGCTATCATACAGATAACTTTCAACTGTAAAAGTGAACAACGGAAAAAGATCGGGTGAGCAAATAGCCAGATTCAGACTGTGAAATGTAGGTGTCGATTAATGGAAGTAGATTTTTCCGTCAAGAGTCAGCAGACAAAGAGAGTTATCAGCAATAAAATGTTCAATCCGTCGCCCACCAGAATTTGTACTTTCCGAACCCCACAAAGTAGTATGAGCATTAAAATCTCCAAGAAGCAAGAAAGGTTTGGGTAGTTGATCCACTAAACTATTAAGTTCATGTTGGTTAATGATAGCATGTGGCAGCAAATAAATACTACAAACTGTGATAAGGGTAATATAAGGACTTGAACAGCCACAGCATGTAAGGAAGTTTGTAAATTTAAATGAGAACTCAAGTAAAGATTGGAAATTAAGATACAAACACCACCAGATGGATTATTTCCAGTATTAGTATCTTTCCCTGCACAGTTATAGCCACGAATTTGCACAGCAATATCATGTTTCAGGAATGTTTCCTGTAAAGCAAAACAAGCAGGATGGAATCCATTAATAATATGCTTTACATCAACAAATTTGAACCGAAGACCACGACATTTACAAGAAATAAAAGTTCCCATTAAGAAACAGTGGTATCAAGTTTATTGGTGCACGTGTTACCAAGAGATTGCGAAACATCGCAACTCATTTGCAATTCATCCTCCTCATCAGACGGATGAAGGGAAATGGAATCGGGACTTTTAGGTGCCCCAAAAATGGACGCAAAGTCCAAAGACATTACCTTTCGTCGCAAATCCCAAAGCAACAGAATTTTGAATTGCAGATTTTTTTAACTATGATCCTAGTTCTTTTGGCGAGAGTCCCCGTTTTGACAGCTTTAGCTTAAGTGCTCTTTGAGAATTGGAGTTTGATTTCGATTTCGATCGGACTGGTTTGCTAGTTTCTTGTGAACTGGATACTGTAATTTCTACTTCAGAGTCGGAAGACTTTTCGATAATTATTGTTTGGGAGTTATATTTCACACAATTTGTACATTTATAGTTTACATAGAAGGGTGTTTTTACAACGGAACCATAACACTAGGTTTGGGTGTTTGAGCTAATACTTTTTGTCTTGCTTCAGGATAAGAAATGGATTCTTTAAATTTAATGGAAGTTATTTGCTTTTCGACTTTCTAACGTTCGCAGGCTCGAGAAAACAATGCATGACAAACTCCACAATTCACGCACTTTTCGGGGGCATTACAATGTTCGCTATCGTGGTCTTTTCCTGCACAGCGGGCACATGTTAGTGTCCCCGTAGCAATAAACCTTCGAGTGGCCGAAACGCTGGCATTTAAAACATCTCAAAGGGTTTAGGATGTATAACCGAACTGGTAGTTTAATATATCCAGCATACATGAATTCTGGAATTGTTGGTCTATGGAAGCAATGCTTTGTGGAAAGGAGTTGTTCATCCCGCCTAATGGTAATTTGGCGTACATGGGTTATTTCTTGGGGTTTAAATCCGCAGTGATCTCCTTAAAGGGAGCATTAAACAGTCTACCACATGCGATTACTCCCTTGGAAAAATTCAACGATATATGCGAGACTGCGATTACAGGGATGTTAGCCAAAGAATTCAATTTCATTATTTGTTGTGCTTGCTTTTTGATGGAAACCTCAACCAGCAAGTCACCGAAACGCATTTTACGTATGTCAATGACTTCACCAATTGTTGCGGTGATAGCCTTCAGTACTAGAAAAGGTGATACAGAATTGAATTATTCCTTTTTTTTTCAGAAACTCGTTTAAGTTTAAAAAATCGATCAAAGTATGGAAGGTTAACAATTGTCTTAAGTTCTTTGTGATGCCCACTGAAGGGAGATTTGGTTTTGGCACCCATGCGACATTAACAAGGATTCAGGCCCACCACGGAGAACAACAAGGGATGGCAGCCACCGGCTCTGGGCACTTCCAACCTTAGTACTTAACATAGTGCTAATAGGTTACCTATATGCTGAGAGTTATTCCCGGGTACAGTGACCACCCTTAACGCAAGGAGCAACAACTTCGCTTGATCCCAAGCAGACTAGCAACTCAGGTTGCCAGCTACCGGCCAATTGATACACCGGTGACCGCAGTGCACCGTCCGTCTAATGGGTCGCCACGCACGGCGAACACGTGGGTTTTTTGGCTGTCCATGAGAAGCAAGAAGCATACAGAGTGGTGACAGCTTCACATGGAGAGCTCCCTCTCTTGCCGTCGAGGAATGGAAGGATCAAGCACAAAGTAGAAGACGTAGGGGATAATAAATGATAAAGGGAGTAAAGATCCCTGGGAACCTCGGGATTAAGATACCTGTACTCACCTATAGTAGGTGAGCCCCTGAGGGATTTTTATTAATTGGAAGTATATGTTAACCTCTAATAGTATAGATATTAGTTATTGGATCACGATTATTATTTTAGTAAGTATTTTAGTTTCTGTAAGTGGAATCAGCATCTGAGCATAAGAATCACTGCAGCTCAAAAATTAAAGTGAAGCCTGAAGTCATTGACTCTTGTTATTTATTTATGCTTAGGTTTTTATTTACACACTGATAAATCAATCAATTTAAAAATTAAAAATAACTATCTCAAATGCTAGGCACCTAAACAAAAGTTCAGATTTCGCCTCAGATACCAACGCAGACCAGGCTTTCCTAGATTTTCATACACAAAACATATATAATCTAATAAAACATATATAATCAAAACATAATCTCAAGTTTAAGAAAGAAGGAAATCATTAAGGAATTTTTAAAAAGTTACTTTACCGTGGCCTTTTTGAGCTTTTGCTGTTCTTTGAAACCGCGAAAAGTGTTCTTTCAATAAGCTCAGACTATCTTGGTTTATTTTATCTTGTAAAGAAGTATCTCCAAATCTAAAATAATAAAAATAATATTTGGTCATTAAAATTTTACTTCAGCAAAACTAATAAATTAACTAAAACTTGAAAACATTAATTACATTAATTATCTGAAAACATTAATAATCTGAAATTAATTAACATTAATAATCTGAAATTAATTACCATAAGAAAAAGTTCTTTTTTTAAATCAATATCAATGGCTATTTTCATCAAAAAATAAATAATAATTGATACGAAATTTTTATTCTAGACTAAACAACCATACTGTACAATCTTGTATTATTTTATAAAAATTTTTAACTGAAATTCACTTCAACATGTTTTGGCATTTCCTTTAGATAACTATAGGAAATGTTTTGAAAATTATAGAAAAGCTTTCTTTCATGAGCAATTTTAAAGATCATGAATTAAAAATTCCAATAGCATACTTAGAACATATTAAAGATAAAGTTTACATTAATTTTAGACATATACAGGAAAAAAAAAAAAAAAACCTTGCATTTTCACCTAAATGCAAAATTTCGTTTGCATGTAAATCTTAATGTAAATTTCATTACGAGTCCAAATTTAAAAAGTAAAAACGTTTGTTTAAGAAAACTCAAACTATTAAATTAAACAAAAATTTATAAATGTGGGGTAGTAATTCTGAAGTATTAAAGCAATGAAGAGGATATGCATTCAACGAGATCAGCAGTTTTAAATATGAAATAAAATCCACGAATATCATTATAAACTATAACATAGGCATGCATAAAACTTATCAAAAGAGATTCTCAAACAACCTCATGCTGTCTATTCTCAGCTAATAATTCTCTGAGCATTCAATAGTAAAAACTTAGAAATTTACAAAAAGCAAGCTTCATAGTATAAAGTACAATAGTGTCAAATGCAAACAGGGATTTAAGATCATTCCTTCTTAAACTAATATTCAGCAAAGCACCCCGACCGTCATAAAAATTTTAATTTTGCATTTATTAAATTAATTTAACATTGTTTCACAGTAAGATATCTTAAAGTAGTTTCAAATACGGAAAAAGACAGAAACTAAGGAAATTCTACAGAAGAATTTGTAATATTATGCCTTCGTGGAAATTGAAAAGTATATTCATAAGCTTCATTTTTGCTTAAACATTCATTTCTCATTCATATACAGTAGATTTCTTTCCCTTTTTACTTAAAGTAGAACACAAAATATTAATTTTAAGATAGAATATAGAAACACTCACAAGGAAAAGTAAGCAATTCACCATGGAAATTTAAGTTCAAACATGGGAATAATGTTTATTTTATAAAATATCAATTTTAAAAACTAATGAAGAATGAATTCAGGTTCTTTAAATTTTATAATTTTCAACACGATTTGTTTTAATGAAAAAGTTATTTTCACCGATTTTCAGTTTCATCTTTTCCATAACATTACTACTACTAATAAAATAATGCAACATGATTAAAGAGACATAGTTCCTTTTTTTATAAATTTTTTACTCAAGTTATGATATTAGCTAAAACCAAACATGAAATCGTAACAACAGGGAAGGATACGATGATTTTTATCCACTTCTATAGATCAATTTTTATCCACTTGAAAAACAGTAGATAAAACGTAGATGATTTTTAATACAGATACTAAAAAAGTATGCACTGCTTAATGTCGAAGTAATTCATTTTAATTATTGGCGCTATCAAAAAATTACAAAACAAAATTAAATTTTGAAATTACTTCTCTGCAAGAGTTGCTTGTTCATTAATTCCAATGTTAAAGAAGACTGAACTAACAGTGAAACGATATCCACTATGACAATCAGCTGGCAATAAAGCAATGACTGATGGAGGTGCAGGGATGAAGACACGCAAAAACAATCTGAAAAGAAAAAAGAGAAAAAAAAAAACATTGAAAACTATGCAAATGTTTCATAATATAATAAAAGGAAAATTGGCACAAAATGCCAGACTTTAAGTAATCAGATTTATCAGTTCATATATTCAATACATATATTCTCAATTAGCACTGCTAAAGAAATTGCCACTTGAATGAGAAAATAGCTATGCTTGAATGATAAAATAGTCCCACAAATTTCATAAACAATAAAAAATAAAAATAATCTAATAATAATAATAATAAAATAAAAATAATTAAATAAAAATAATCTAATAATAATAATAATAAAATAAAAATAATCTA